>CM058230.1:82823080-83018615 GCA_030180135.1 Orychophragmus violaceus | reverse complement strand
ATTGTGTGTGGGCTCGACACGATGTGGTAGTGCGTGATCGGCTATTTTGTTATGATTGATTGTTATTTTGGGGTTTCGGGCGGGAATCTATAGTTGATAGATAGATTAGAAGCCTTAGTGGGGAGCCGATTCACTGGGTGATCTTAGATCGCTCATTAGACTCTTTTGTGTTTTCAGGTTAAGCAGCGACGGACGTGGGAGGTCCTCGGTGTAGTTTCGGGATGGCTTGTGGCGGGGTTTTTGATTCGATGGTTTTGGGGTTTTTTCTCTCGGTTCGGCTTGACGCCACTTTTGTATTGTTTTACGTGTTGATTATTTATTGATGAAACTGATTTGTAAAGTGACGATTAAATGTTGTGTTGAACGTTTGATTTACTCAGAAATGAATATGCTTTCCTGATATTGGGTTTCGTCCGAACCGACACAACTCGCAGAAGTAGTGCAAGACGGCCGACTTGTACTATGGAAACGAGGATAGCGGAGTCAGGGTTGGATTGGTGCGAGCCTCCGTCTCAAACTGATCTGTCTCCGGCTTCGTTCTGTGACGAACTTTTCCTGTTCGACTTGCTCGGGTTCGATCGGTCATGTTCTTGTTTGATTGTTGACCGGTCAGCTCGGCGGTCAGCGGTGAATGGGAAAGGGGCGTTACACCCAGGCACCACAATGATGCGAAAGATCATAGAGACTTCTCACGGACATTTATTAAAGGTCCAAGAAATATGTGAGAAAAATAAAATGACATGCGCTGCATGCTCTCTTGGAAAATTGATCATAAGGCCATCGCCAACCAAAATTGATAAAGAATCACCAAAGTTCCTTAAACGAATGCAAGGAGATATTTGTGGACCAATACATCCACCATGTGGACCATTCCACTATTTTATGGTATTGATTGACGCATCTAGCAGATGGTCACATGTTTGTCTATTATCATCTCGAAACATGGCATTTGCGAGATTTCTAACTCAGATAATCAAATTGAAAGCTCAATTTTTTGATTATCCCATTAAAAGAGTTAGATTAGATAACGCTGGTGAATTCACATCCCAAGCATTCAATGATTATTATATGTATCAGGGATTGAAGTTGAACACTCTGTTGCTCATGTTCATACTCAAAATGGTTTGGCCGAATTATTAATCAAACGTCTGCAACTGATTGCAAGACCATTGGTCATGAGATTTAAACTCCCAACTTCTGTATGGGGACATGCTATATTACATGCAGAAGCACTTATTCGGATAAGACCAAGTGCATATCATAATTATTTCCCATTACAGCTAGCATTTGGTCGAGAACCAAACGTTTCTCATTTAAGGATCTTTGGTTGTGTTGTATATGTGCCTATAGCACCACCACAACGTACAAAGATGGGACCACAAAGAAGGTTGGGAATATATGTTGGTTGTGATTCTCCATCAATAATACGATACCTAGAACCAAAAACTGGTGACATATTTAAAGCACACTTTGCTGATTGTCATTTCGATGAGAAAGTATTCCCAGTTCTAGGGGGAGAAAATAAACAGTTAGGAACGAATATCAAATGGCATGTACCAACTTTGCTACACCTTGATCCTCCTACAAAACAGTCAGAACTAGAAGTTCGACGAATTATGCATTTGCAGAGTACTGCAAATCAGCTACCTGATGCATTTTCAGATACCAAAACGGTAACTAAATCACATATACCAGCTGCAAATACTCCTGCTTGTATTGAATTACCACAAGAACGTGGAAGAGCAGATGATACACGTGAGTCTCGAACACGCTTGAAGCGTGGTAGACCCGTAGGTTCTAGGGATAAGAATCCTAGAAAATGAAAGGAAGCTGAAAAGCATAATGATCCCAAAACTACAAAAAGTATTTTGCAAGAAACAAATCATGACATTAATGATAATGTAGAACATCATGAATCAGAAGGAAATCATGAGATTTCTATAAACTACATTCATAATGGAAAGATATGGGATCGAAATGAATTGAATTTCGATGATGACGTTTTCTCATACCTTGTGTCAAAGGAAATATATGAGAAAAATGAAGATCCAGAGCCAAGATTTGTATATGAATGTCAAAAGAGACACGACTGGATACAATGGAAAGAGGCAATAAAAGTCGAACTAGATTCGCTTATGTATGGTCCTGAAATACCATATCTAAGTGCAATTGGAGCGCTTATGTATCTTGCAAATTGTACTCGACCTGATATATCTTTTGCCGTTAATCTATTAGCAAGGTTTAGTTCATCCCCTACGCAAAGGCATTGGAAAGGGATTAAACACATATTTCGTTATCTTCAAGAGACTCTTGATTTAGGATTATTTTATCCTAAGAATTCAAATGGTGAATTGATTGGTTTTGCAGATGCAGGATATTTATCAGACCCACACAAAGCTCGATCACAAACAGGGTATGTTTTTACAATTGGAGGCACTGCTATCTCATGGCGTTCTCAGAAGCAAACACTCGTGGCCACTTCATCGAACCATGCCGAAATCGTAGCACTCCATGAAGCGAGCAGAGAATGTGTGTGGCTAAGATCAATAAGTCAACACATCCAATCAAGCAGTGGAATTCGCGTAAATACGGAGCCAACTATCTTATACGAAGATAATGCTGCATGTATTGCCCAAACCAAGGATGGATATATCAAGACTGATAGAACTAAACATATTCCCCCGAAGTTCTTTTCGTACACCCAAGAACTCGAGAAGAACAAGGAGATTAAAGTGAGATATGTCCATTCATGTGAAAATACTGCAGATCTCTTCACAAAATCACTACCTACCACTACGTTTAGGAAGCATGTCCATAACATTGGAATGCGCCGTCAACGGGACCTATAAGATACTCTCTTGATCATTCGAGAGGGAGCTTATAGAGTTGTACTCTTTTTACCTTACTACGGTTTTTCCCAATAGGTTTTTCTGGAAAGGTTTTTAACGAGGCAACAAAGACATTAAGTGAGCTATGGTAGCGACACTGATCTCCAAAGGGGAGTGTTACGAAAGTCACAAAAGGGAGGAAGAAAAATGAGAAGACGTGTCGTAGTTTTTGTGTGTGGAGCCCACTGTCACTATGCACGCACAATAAACACTATGTACGGACAGTAAAATCAACTTTTCATTGTCTATATAAACGATCGATCGTTCTTTGTAAAATCATAACTTAATAACACAACGATCCTCTCTCTCCTCTCTCTCTCTCTCTCTCTCTCTCTCTCTCTCTCTCTCTCTCTCTCTCTCTCTCTCTCTCTCTCTCTCTCTCTCTCTCTCTCTCTCTCTCTCTCTCCAGTATTAATCTCTTCAGCGGGTAAAATATTTTTGTCGTTAATTATATTTGTCGATATAATAAATCATATTATTATTATAACACAACAAAATCAATTATAATTATATATTATATGTATAAACATCAATATATAATTTTTTTATTAGAAATTTATATATAAAATAAAATTTATAATATACAATCGTATTATCTACAATAATAATATTTATTAATATTTAAAAAATTTCATAAATATTTTCGTATTTATCAATTTACTTTTATTTTTATCTAAGGTTAATTATATATATATATATATATATATAATTAAACTAAAATAACTTTTAAAATTAATATAATGAATAAGAAAATTATCAATATAAATTAAAGTTAATATATATTTACATATTTATCATATTACTTTTTATTTTATCCAAGATTATGTATATTTCTTAAATAAAATTAAAAAAAAATAAAAAATTAAAATGAATAAATTGATTAATATAAATGAAAGTTAATATAGTAAAAAATAATTTCATTAAAGATAATCAAGTAATCAACTCTTTTGAGAATGAATAAAAATTCAAAATCACTTCAATATAAATAATTATTATAATAATAATATATTAATTTTTTTAAAAATTTACCTTTTTATTATTAGATTTGAGTTAATCTAGAAGGTTTCGGGATTCAGAAAAGATTTGTTTCCTTTTTTGCTAACTCGCTTTCTATATTTCAGTAACTAACCAAGAAACGATAACGATGGACAAGTTACACCGACTCTTAACTTCTTCCATTATATAAGTGAGACTGGACTACTCCAAACCAGTCACGATTTTTATTTTAGTTTTGAGTGGTCAATCAATAATCACTCCTCTAATTCTGCCTTCGCCGTCACCGATATGAAAGAATCACAGAACGTGGGAAAGCGTTCTCGTCATGATGAAGTCTACCCTTCCTCCAAAAGAAGATGCTTAGAACGACAAGAAGAAGAAAAGTGTGCGACAGGAACCATCGGCCTCGAGCCTAGGTTACAAAGTAGTGAAGAGTCGTCAATACAACAGCGTTCTAGGATGTCACAAGACTCGCAACTGCGGCGAGAAGAAAAAGAAGAAGAGTGTAGATACGATGTCGTTTCAATTGAGAGTCCTAGGTCAGGAAGTAGTGATGTTGAGACTCCTTCTCCCTCATCTTCTGAGACGGTGGAACACAGAATTTCAAGATTTCGGCGACAAGAAGAAGACGACGCCGTTTCGACTGATCTTAGGTTGGGAAGTAGTGACCGGTCAAATCTTTCTCCCTCTTTGTCTGATTCGATTAAAAACAGAATCTCAGAATCGCGGCGAAGAGAAGAAAAAGAATACCTTTTCTTTAAACCTTGGTTGGATAGTCGTGTTGGTGATAAAGATCCTTCGTCTTCTACTCCGTCTCAAGAAGAGATCGCTGCTCTCACTCTCCTCCAGCTTTCCCGTGGTACTCATACTCTTACACAACCTCAAAAGCAACATCAAACGCAGATACAACAGCAGACTCAAACTCAAACGGGACCGCAGACGCTACCGCTAAAGCAGAAGATTGATTCGTACAAGTGTAGTGTCTGTGGAAAAGAGTTTCCGTCGTATCAAGCTTTAGGTGGTCACAAGGCTAGCCACCGAGTTAAACTAGCTCAACCGCTTGTTGAAAACGCAACAACAGACACTGGAGAAAAAACGCGGCCAAGGATGGCCCCGTCTGGACACATCCACAAGTGTTCAATATGTCATGTTGAGTTTCCAACGGGACAAGCACTGGGTGGACACAAACGCCGCCACTACGAAGGCGTTCTAGGTGGTAACAAGCGCAGTCACGACGAGGTTATTCTCGGAAGGAGGGAAGAAGACAAGTCGAGTCCTAGTAATGGGAGTATTGTAACAGCTGTGTCGGGTCGAAATCAGAGTTTAATAGGATTGATAGATCTTAATGAACATCCGTTGCCGGAATTTGATGATAACAGCGGCAGAGACGCCCAAGAGGTTGAAAGTGCAACAGTAGCGAACAAGCCTTCACAAGAACTGGTACTGTTTAGTAACTAAATAGGATGACAAGTTTTGATCTTTTGTACTTGTACTTGCTTTTAGACTTTTAGTGTTGACATTTTCCTTACAAACAGACAACAACGCGTTGATACACGGAAACTAGAAACGACAAGGCATCTTAACTCATAAAAACGACAACAAGTCTAGAACTAAGAAAGACAAAATCAGTGATTCATATGTACACAAGCCAAAGAACCATTAGAGAAAATTTGTATACAAAACTAAGCTTGCTTACTTTAGAGGCATTACCTGCAATCTTACATAAAAACAAACGTAGAACTGATGACGATAATAAAACCTGCGAATCTCACCTTAATCTTGGTTTGAAAACGATAAGGTCGGGATTCGAGCCGTGTTAGCAACTCTGTTCTTGGTGAGAATAGTTGTTGTAGTCAAAAAGAACAAATCTGTTCTGTTGAGGAAGATCAGTTTCTCTACAGTTGTTGTGAAGTCAAGCTGCTTGTCATTGGTATCCGACTTAGTTGTATTATGTGCGTCTTCATGCTACAATCTGTAACCTGTTTGTTTGCGTTCACCCCAAATCAATATCAGAAAAGAGTAATGAAGAAGAGAAACGGGGGTAAAGATTCTTTACCTGCATAGCTGCTACTCTTGATAAGAAACCTTGACATCTTTCAAGCAAAAACTTTTCCTTTGCAGTTACATTCACCGTATCAACCATTATAGAATTCATTTCATCAACCTAATAACATTCACCATCGACATAAATGAGCTTAATCCATATAAAACAAGGGGTCTGTACTAGAAGAGCCCAATACAGAGAACATTTTCAGACCCAAAAGGCTTTAAACTTTAAAAATCGGTTTAAGCTAATCACAGAGAGAAAGCATTTTACCTTCAATTTAAGCGAGAATATAGAAGATGACATAGCTTGCATTACATCCACGGCTGAACTAACAGCATGCTTAAGGTCTTGGATATCAACCTAAACAATTCGACAAGCATATTAAAGTTTTACCAACCAAAGGTTTTAAAATTAAGGCAAAACAATCATATTAGGGCTGTTAGGTCACAGAGGTACTCACCACGGTTTTTCCAACAATTGGTAGACGAAGCGTGCTGCCTTTCAAGGCTTCGGTTGCTCCGGACAAAGAACCTGAATGGTCTCTGTCCAGAAGAGACCATTCTTCTAGATATCCCATCTACAATTTAACAAATACACGAGCGAGCTTGCTATTACTTATACCAAAAAGAACATCCATACTATTCTTTCTTTTTATATGCATCACCAACGGGTATGTACTAGTACTGCCGTTTTCATTTCGCAATAAATAAAATCTCATGTTTCCTTGTCAAAGATTCAGAATTTTGTGGGATGATTCTAAGTAAGCAAGTATACCAATTTATAGAGGTAGATATAACAACTTTACCTACCATACATAAATAACTAGCTAGAGTCCAAATTCATTTGCTAAACATGTTATAATACAAATACCATTCTGCAAAAATTGAGTTCTATCCAAAATTTTATTGTCTTGCTACAGCAAGAAGGAATCACTACGCCAAATTCCACAGAATATATGTCTTCTTTCTCAAAAATAGAAAGAAACAAATCTTAATTATGACATTGGCCCTTTTGAAGTAAGACATCGTTAAAACTAAAAAAGAGTTTCACTTTCTTACCTGTCCCCTCAGAATAGAAGCCAGTTTCAATTTCTGCCTTAGCAAAAGCAACTTGATTCGCTTTAACGTAACGCTGTGGCGCAGTTCTGAGATTGATACCCATGCATTCCACAGGTTTTTCTGGCAAAGAGAAACAAAAAGTAAATTCACATTCTATGTTATGCCAGAAACCACAAGACACAAGGGCTTTAGTTTATACTTAAACAATGTTCTTGAAAGATTTCAACTAACTATACTCTCACTCTTCTTCTATGCAGAAATTATTGAATACGTTCATGCTTTAATCTCTATCTTATCATGATTTATATGGGGTGATGGCGCCTAAAATGAGCCTAAACGACAAGTTTCCATAAATGCTGATTATCTTGCACCCATTGCATCACGATCCTAAGTATATATGAACAAATCATACCCTTTCTTAAGTATCTACAATCCAGAAGGGACACAAAACCATATCTATGAAGGTCTTAACCACAAAAGGAACTGAAAAGACTCATAAAGACATACCTCTGCATTTAATCTTTGCACCATGAAAGCAGAGTCTGCCCTGGCATTGACAAACCGCCACTGCAGGTAACGGTTATATAGAAGCCTCAACAAATGTGCATCCATAACACGGTCTTCACCGATTTTCCCTCTCCTAATGTCAGCAGAGAAACAAAGAATCGAAGGCGTGTTGTTGTGGTTATAAGCGTTCAGTTGATCAGAAACCCCATTTCTCACTCGAGAAGGACTGGAAAGGGCCCTAGCTGGAGATGATGTAGTTGTCGCCCAAAGCTTACTCGGTGAAGCAGAGCGAATAGCAGCACCTCTTACAGGAGAAGCTATACCACGAGGAGATGATACAGGAACAACATCGCTTGAAAACCGTTTCGAAAGACCAAAATTTGATGATACATTGCTGCTGGTTTTCGAACCTGGGCTAGAGGATAAAGGAGAACCTGGATCCTGCAACCGCCTTAACCGGCTATTAGTCTCTTGCCAAAACCTAGCAGAAGCCATTATATTACGAGGTAAGCTCTTTGATTTAGAGAATCCACCATTACCAGAGCCACATTCCTGGACACCATTAGTGCTACCAGAAGAAACACTATCAGTATCAGAAGCAGTAAAGTCATGATTTGGTCTTCTCTGGCTCTCATCTCCAGTTTCCAAATATTCATCCTTAGCTTCAATATCTAAATTCAGCCTTCCATTAATAGAAACCCTAGGACTCTCATCAATCATCGAATTGTGCAACATTGACCTCCCCACATACCCAGATCCGAGCTTTCCTCTGTCACTGCCACAGTCTAAGCTTCTAGAAGCTCCAGGCCACAGTTGCTGATCCACGGGCTTCGAGTTCTCCCTCTGATCTCGTACCGGCGTCGATCTCCGTCGCTCCGGAGTAGATTTCCGGTGAGAAACCGGCGTAGCGGCCTCCTTCTTTTTGCTAATCGGGAGCGAAAACGCTTCCCCTTGAAACGAAACAGACAAACTCCTAGTGGAAGTGATAAGCATCTTCGTCGCCGCCGACATTTCGGCGCCTACAGTGACCGGAACCGCCGAGGGACGGCGACGGTCAACCGATTGCGACCGTTTAGGTAACAAGGAATGCATTTTGTTCGAATTAGAAACGGAATTCGTCGGGCGAGAGAGTAGCGGCGATGGGTATCGTTTACTTGTCTTAAGTAATGCAGAGGATGAAGCAGACGAAGAGGAAGATGTTGTTGTGGTAGTGGTTGTGGTGGTGGTTGAGGAGACGGAGTGAGAAGGAGAAGGAGATAAGTAGCGAGACGGAACCTGTTTGCCTCTGGGTCTTCTTTGTCCGCCATTGTTAGCGACGGGTTGAGGTTTATCTTGTCGATCTCGAGGTGGGTTTCTTGGGTCAGTGCTGGAAATTGCTGCAGCCACCATTCTCGTGCTTCCGAGTGAGAAAAAAAAAAACTATTCTTCTTCGTCTTCGTTGATCCTCACATTGCATTCAAGAGATTTGTCTCTCTCTCTCTCTCTCACCCAAACTCATTCAAACCGAAAATTTCAGAGATATTTTGTGAAAATCCAGGAAATGAAGATGAGTTAAACAAGGATCTTTGCAGTTCCTGTTGCTTCACAGCCGAGTAAAACGAAAGAGAGAGCGATGGGAGATATGGGAGA
This sequence comes from Orychophragmus violaceus, assembly GCA_030180135.1. Classification (NCBI taxonomy): domain Eukaryota; kingdom Viridiplantae; phylum Streptophyta; class Magnoliopsida; order Brassicales; family Brassicaceae; genus Orychophragmus; species Orychophragmus violaceus. Next base: position 83,009,490 of record CM058230.1, on the reverse strand, counting down.
GAAATTGCAAGTGGGGTTTGTGGATTTGTGGTTTCTTCGAAAAACCTTTTTTTTGTTATGTGAGAGTCCTTCCAGTCTCTTATTAGTATTTTTTAATATTATATTTTTGGCTTTTCAACTTTAGAGGCTTCGTTTTGCTTTAAACTAATATTTTATTGATGTAATTTTTTTTTTTTTTTTTTTTTTTTTTTTTTTGTCAACTTTGTTGATTCATGGGCCAAGGCGGTTACAATACAATTGGGCCGAAGCCCTACAAGAGAACAGTCCAACAGTAAAGAAAACAGGCCCTAAAGAAGCCCACCCCAGAGAGCTAGCGACACGCAGCAACACGCGTCAATCTTGGCGGAGAGCAGGGCATGCAACGCCACGTGTTGGAGGGAGATGGCACTGCCGGAAAGCAGCCGGAGAACGCAGAGGAAAGCGCCGCCGCACCGTTCCGGAGCAATTCTCTGCAGAAGCGAAGGTCCAGTTGCCGATCCAAACGCATCCCAAACCGCCGAATAGCACCTGCATCCAAAGAAAAGCGGTGACAAAAACTTTGTCGGTAACAACCAGGCCAAGGAGGCGCCGCCGGAGATGGGATGAAAACACCCATCGAAGTCCGCCATAAGCTTTCCTCAAAGCAGCGGGACGGAGGCGATATTATTCCTTGAGAAAGGAAGCACGGAGACAGAGCCAAGACAGATCAGGGCCTACTCGGCAAAGAAACAGAGAAGGGACCGCGATCGAGAGGAGAGAGATCCCGGAGAAACCGGGTGATTCCGACATCGGAAAAGGGCAGCCAGCCATAGAAACAACATCGAGACTTATTTGGATCAAGGATCCGAAAAGGAACACCCCAAAAGATCGATCTAAACAATCGGAACAAGCCCAACGAAGATCGAAGAGCCGATCAAAGAAAGATGGAACCCTAAAACGCGATCGGCAAAGCATAAAACCGAATCAGGGAAAAAAGATTTCGTTCTCCTAAGATCAAAATGAAAACAAGAACGAAATCAGAAAAAAACCCTGAACTATAAACACAAAAACGCTAAATCGGACAAGAAATCCGATTAGCCGGATATCATCTCTCTCTCTCTGAAAGATAAAGCTGAGAGAAGAGAGAGAGAGTTATTATTGATGTAATTAACTATATGGTTTGGATGTTTATTCTTAATTTTTTGTTTGTTATGATTTTTTTTTGAAAAGATTTGTTTGTTATGATTTGTCATAAGTTAGTTTCGTTTCTGACCTTTCTACTTTCTCTACAGTATAATTCTCTAAGATATTTCTAATAATAACCATGATTTTTTTTTACATTGTTATTTAAAATAAATAACACGCAAAAGAAACTAATTTTCGCTTGAGATTTTATTTATTCTTAGTTAGCTGAATATCAAATTAGTGTATTTATTGAATCAAAATTTTGGTAAGTTTTTGCTTATATTTATCAACTAATTCAAAAGTTTTGGTCTGTTAAGTTTTTCAGTCTTGTCAGAATATGTGATATGTTAAGGTAAGTGCAGCAATTAGCTAATTAGCATGAATCTTGTAAACTGTCATACCTCTTCTAGCTATCGCGGTTGGTTTAAATTACATGATATTTAACTACAATTGTTTAAAACGAATTCACATAACTACTCATATTAAGTTTTTGGTATCGTCGCCCTACTCTTCACCTCCTGACGTGGCCTTCAGTCGTCTTTACCGGCGTGCTCGTAGCAGTCAATAGTCTTCTTTGGCGAGATTATCTCTCCGGCCGTTCACTGTAGTTGGATCTCTTTCACCGGTTTATGCTCAGCAAAGTCCGCCAGCCGTCCATGGTCTCCTCTTTGTCACGGTTCGACTTCGGTTCGATTCGTCTTCATGATTCTACGGATCCAGTTTGTGAGTCGTGTATCGATTGGTCTATGTGGAGTGGTTATGTTTATGGTTTTAGTTGGTTTAATCGGTTTAGTATAAATCTAGTCTCCTCTGCTTTTAGGATGAATTGGTAGTCTGGTTTTGGATCAAGTGTCTCTGCTTGTTTTTATGTGGTTGACCATGGTTTCGTTAAAAGTGCTTTTCAGTCGGGTTTTATGAGCTAGATTGTTTCTTTGGATTGTTTAGACATCGCTGAAGATTTGAGTTGTCTAGGGCTTCTATCTAGGGTTAATTAAGACGTTTATGAATGCATCTTTTCTGCATCTGATAGGTCTAGTTTTAATCCCTATACTAACTGCAAGTGCACAGTGATATAGTTGTAGTACTTAGGGTATCGAAATCCACAGGGACTCCGGTCAACGATAGATTAAGAACTGAAAAGATTAAACTAGGAGAAAGCAAATTATAATGAGAAACTAAAGCAAAGCAGAAAAGTAAATCAGTAGCGAGTTTGTAAGCAAGGAGGCAAAGGTGTTAAGTCTAGGGAGTTCTCAGGAAATCAGGAACATAAGCAAATCAATCAATCGGGATCTAATTAAGTATTGTTCTAGAACTGGAATCACGGAAGTATAAGAAACCAACTTTCGTTGCGAATCCTATCTATGTCTAACAACCTAGCAAACCAACTTTCGTTGTGAATTCTAGAGTTCTAAACAAGCATTAATCTCAAGTTCGTTCGTTCACAATTCCTCTAAACCAAATTTCTTTGCGAGTAGATCAAATTGCTTATCTAGGTTCTTTCTAGCTAATCAACCAACTGTCGTTGTGGAAATCAACCTAACATCATAAATCTGGATAGCTACTTCAGATTAAGCATTAAGAACAATCCTAGATAAAGAACTAGCAAGTATGAATTCCCTACAGATTAATTAACCTATAATTCCATGAAATCCCTAATAAGAATCCCTAAACTTAACAGGTAATCTACTCAGACATAATCATCGAAACAGAAAACATCATGAATAGAAAACCAAATATTATAAAATCAAATAAAGAACTGGGGTTCAAAATCCTCTCTCTTTCGAGATCAGGATCAACCCCTAACTCTCTCTGAAAATAAAATAAGACTTAAGAAAAGCGTAGCCTAAACAATGGCTTAAAAACCCTAATATAATGGTCTAAAGTCGGCTGGGGCTTCTTTGTAATTATGAGGAACTTATGAGCAAAGTTGTAATATCCAAACTCTTCTCATTAAACGCCGAGTATTGTCTGTGTCGACCTTGTGTCGATCGTTGCACCCTCTGTGTCGATCGACATAGGTCTGTGAATTTGACAGTGAAGTCTTCCTCTCGGGTCAATACTCCAAATAGCTCCAGAATGCGCCATAATGTCCAATTCCGCTCCAAACATACCTAGACCTGTAAACATACTAAAAAGACTCCAAAACATAACATAAGACTCGATAAAAAAGATATATACCATGGTTAAAATCCCTAAAATCCATGGTATATCAACTCCCCCACACTTAGCCTTTGCTTGTCCTCAAGCAAAACAGAGAACTAAAACATGGTGAAGAGGTTTGAAAACTTTCAGAAACTCTTTTCATCCTAGAAGAAACAACACTCAGATTCCCCTTAGTAAACCATTGAAAGAATCACCTGCAAGACATCAAGACCAACATATACTTCCCCCACACTTAGCAACTGTCCTAAGTAAACTCCACAATCACATTCAAGCATTCAAATTCACCCTACTGACTTCTACAAGTATTTAAGTGCGGTCTCACCTAAGGAGTATCGATCAAAGGCACATGGACTCTTACTTTGCCAGCTCTAGACCACCATACTATCTTTCTCTAGTCCCGTACTTCTCTTTTCCCTTCCGTAGCATTCTGATTTTTCCCCATTGGGTATCATTTTATTTTATTTTTATCAGTGCTCTTCCCGTTAAGGGGTGTACTTTGAACACATTCCATGGATGCACAGTATATGATAGTTGTAGCTACCACTCCCAGAGACCACTTCGGAGTTACTAACTCATCCTCAGTTTATTACTTTTTTTTATGGAAGGGGAGAAGGGAACCAAATAGGACAGGTTTACAGGCTGTGTCAGAACTAACAAAGGAATCCGACACAAGGTATTCCAAGCCCTTAGGTGAGAAAATTAAGTCAGTATTAAGGTGAAGTCAGTAAAAGGATCCTATGATACCTGAAGTGATGTGGGTGTCCTCAGTAGGTTGATCTGTGATGTGGTTTTCTAATAGTCATAGATAATCTGCAACTTCATCTCAATGGTTACTTAAGTTCCTGCAAGTGCTGTTAATCTTCTCAAAAATTCATCGTTTCTTACTTAAACTATTTTGACTCGATAAAACAAATTTTGAAAAACTGACTGACTCTTAAGAAAACAGAAAGAATGAGTCAGTAGCACCTCCCCCACACTTGAACTACACTGTCCCCAGTGTAATAAAAGCATGAGCTCGGTGAAAGAATAATCAAATTGAAAAACAATCCGAAAAGTTGCAGAATACTCACCTGTTGTCGCCCTGTGTCGATCGATGCCACAAGGGTGTCGATCGATGCAAGGCGAATATGCGCGCGGTTATTTAAATAATCGGTGTCTGAACCGCAATCGAATCGGCTAACCAGAAATCGCAACTGTGTCGACAGATGCACATGGTGTGTCGATCGATGCAGTGCGATTTTGCCTGTTTCTCTCGGCTTTGAACACACTTAAACAGAAAAATCAAAAAACCGAAATGAAAACGAAAAATGAAAAGAAAAACAAACCTAACAGTGGGTTGCCTCCCACTCAGCGCTTGTTTTTAGTCATTAGCTTGACTATGGGACGAAGATTGGACTCATGGCGGTTTCAACAGAGACTTTGAGTGTCTCTGTGAATATCTCTTCATCCAAGGAGATGTATAGGCTTTCAGATCATGAGGCTTCCCAAGGAATGAATAAACATCATCAGGGCGGGAGCGAAGCTTGGGTGGTACACTGCATTTTCCTGCATTCAAAACAATGCGGTCAAGAGGTTTAAACTTAGGTGATTTATATCTTACCTTTGGTGGAGATCTGATGTTTGGAGCTTTCAGCTTATGAGCAGTTGCAGGCTCTGAAGATGTTAGAGCAGGTTCAAGAGGAACCACCATCTTCTTCTCTCCACTATCAGATACTGTAGTTCCACCAATATGAGCTTCTTCTTTCAAATGACCATCAGCGGATATCATCTTCTTTGCATCTCTAAACACACAAGGATGAACTCGCGAAGCTTCAACTGGTGGGGTTTCATTTAGCTCCTTATCTATCACTTTCATGCAGTTAGCCACTTATAGCTCCTGTTTAGACGGTTTAGTAACCTTAGGATATGGCACAAATGGCTTATAGACTCGTTCCAGGATTGTTGCAGGCTTCTGGTCTTGTCTGCGATCTGTGTCGATCGATGCACCAGATGTTTCGATCGACACAAGGCGATTATGTTCAAATCCATCAGACGTATTGGGGATGCATCGATCGACATTGAGAGTGTGTCGATCGACGCATGTCTCAGATAGACAATATTCATCCAGAAAATCTGAGATTATGCTCTCTTCTTTTCCCAGCAAGTCAATCCCATCTCTTATGGTCACAGCATTGATGTACAACCTCTGTTCAGCTTTCCTAGCTTTGTTATGCCTTTGTATTGCTCCAGCTGTTTGTTGAACTTGAACATCTAGCTTCTTCACATGTGTGCTCAGAGATTCAAACTTTCCATTCAGATTTTCATGCATAGCATCCAGCTTCCTGTCGAGGTCTACATCAGTCTTAGTCTGATCCTCTAGCAACTGCTCCATCATGGATTCCATCTTGCTCTTATAAGAATTAGCAGCAGGAGGTGTCTGATAAGATTCATAGATTATCTGATGAGAATTACCTTGCTGCAAAGGCTTCTGAAAATCAGCAGTCTGTCCATATACAAAAGAGTTCTGATTGCTTGTGAAAGCACTCCTCTGTCCACCATTAAAGAACTTGTTACCTTGCTGATTACTAAACATGTTTCCTTGGAATCCAGAGCCACTGATGTAGTTCAAATCTTCTTCCTGCTTTTCCAATAACTGCTCCATCATGCTCATCAGCTTATTAGACTGTGTATTGTGAGGAGGAACAGGCTGATACGATGGAGATTCGTAATTCCTGGTGAATGAATAGGAACCATAGCCTCTGCAGAACGAGTTATTATGCTGATTTTCCAACATCCGTTCCATCATTCCCATCATCTTACGCGATGTGTCGATCGATGCAGTGTAGCGTCGATCGTTGCAAGCTCGAAGATGTGACGATCGACACACAGGACCGTGTCGATCGTTGCAGGGCGATTACAGGCGTACCTGAAACGCAAGAACAGAAAAAGAAAAAAATAGTAACAAAAAAGAAAAACGAAAAACCTAGTCTAAACCCTAAGTTCAAATCTATCGAAGACTCAAAAGAGTCCCCGGCAACGGCGCCAAAAACTTGATAGGTCTAGTTTTAATCCCTATACTAACTGCAAGTTCACAGTGATGTAGTTGTAGTACTTAGGGTATCGAAATCCACAGGGATTCCGGTCAACGATAGATTAAGAACAGAAAAGATTAAACTAGGAGAAAGAAAATTATAATGAGAAACTAAAGCAAAGCAGAAAAGTAAATCAATAGCGAGTTTGTAAGGAAGGAGGCAAAGGTGTTAAGTCTAGGGAGTTCTCAGGAAATAAAGAACATAAGAAAATCAATCAATCGGGATCTAATTAAGTATTGTTCTAGAACTGAAATCACGAAAGTATAAGAAACCAACTTTCGTTGCGAATCCTATCTATGTCTAACAACCTAGCAAACCAACTTTCGTTAAGAATTCTAGAGTTCTAAACAAGCATTAATCTCAAGTTCGTTCGTTCACAATTCCTCTAAACCAAATTTCTTTGCGAGTAGATCAAATTGCTTATCTAGGTTCTTTCTAGCTAATCAACCAACTGTCGTTGAGGAAATCAACCTAACATCATAAATCTGGATAGCTACTTCAGATTAAGCATTAAGAACAATCCTAGATAAAGAACTAGCAAGTATGAATTCCCTACAGATTAATTAACCTATAATTCCATGAAATCCCTAATAAGAATCCCTAAACTTAACAGGTAATCTACTCAGACATAATCATCGAAACAGAAAACATCATGAATAGAAAACCAAATATTATAAAATCAAATAAAGAACTGGGGTTCAAAATCCTCTCTCTTTCGAGATCAGGATCAACCCCTAACTCTCTCTGAAAATAAAATAAGACTTAAGAAAAGCGTAGCCTAAACAATGGCTTAAAAACCCTAATATAATGGTCTAAAGTCGGCTGGAGCTTCTTTGTAATTATGAGGAACTTCTGGGCAAAGTTGCAATATCCAAACTCTTCTCATTAAACGCCGAGTATTGTCTGTGTCGACCTTGTGTCGATCGTTGCACCCTATGTGTCGATCGACACAGGTCTGTGAATTTGACAGCGAAGTCTTCCTCTCGGGTCAATACTCCAAATAGCTCCAGAATGCGCCATAATGTCCATTTCCGCTCCAAACATACCTAGACCTGTAAACATACTAAAAAGACTCCAAAACATAACATAAGACTCGATAAATAAGATATATACCATGGTTAAAATCCCTAAAATCCATGGTATATCAGCATCCGAAAGATTTAGGAGAACTTTTTAAGGTTCTTTCTTATCGGATTATGAAGTCTTTGTTGGGATAGTGTCCTGAAATCACACTTGTACTCACTCCTGATAATAGTTGTGTGTCGAGATCAGACATTCATATAATACTGGGCGGTTGCAATGTTTTACTAGAAGCCTCTTGCAGTCTGTAAGTTGTAGACTTACTGCCAGTATTATATGATCCTATAGGGTCACACACCTAAGCAAACTGGAAGTATGAAAGTGGGAATGATCATTATGGTAATGATCATACTTATGTGTATTGGATACACATTTACATAGAGTTTTACAATGTGTGTGTCGATCGATGCACGAGTGCGTCGATCGATGCAGGCTTTTCGTGGAGGTGTGTCGATCGACACAGTAAGTGTGTCGATCGTTGCACATCGGGTTCCGAAACTGATGTTTCGAATTAATGACGTAACCGAGCCGGGATTGTCCGACGGTTTGTGATGTCATTTCCAGGTCGATATATAAGGTCTTATATAGTCGACCTGAACCCTAGCCGTCTTCTCTTCTCTCTGACAGAAAAGCAGAAACACCAGAAACTCTTAGATCCCACAGATCCGGCACTAGCATCCCGTTTCCAGCTTGTGTGCGTGTGTATCTGGTAGAGGCAAGGCATCTGCGTTGCTCACTGATCTCGTTCACCAATTCCGCTGCCAGTTCAAGGTAAGAACGAGGTTTGTAAATTCAATATATCAAACCCTAGATCCTAGGAGATCCAACAGTGGTATCAGAGCGTTGTTAGGGTTTAGCTATTGAATCTGATGCAATTAATTCGAAAACTGAGTTTGTTGAATTGATTATTGCCTGTGAAAATCGTGTTTTCAAGTGTTAATGTCGGATTAAAAGCATCTGTTGAAAATTCGATACCTGTGTTCTCGCAGTGTGTCGATCGACACAAAGCGTGTGTCGATTGATGCAGAGCGAAAACACGTAAATATTTTAGGGTTTTGTCGCAGCGTGTCGATCGGTGCAAAGCGTGCGTCGATCGACACAGAGCGAAAACTCGCAAAATAACTTTAGGGTTTGTCGCAGTGTATCGATCGGTGCAAAGCGTGCATCAATCGACACAGAGCGAAAACTCGTAAAATCTTTTGGGTTGTTCGCAAAGCATCGATCGACACTAAGCTTGTGTCGACCGTTGCATCGCGAAAACTCGCACTGTATCGATCGACGCACTGGGTGCATCGATCGATTCAGTTGGTTGGTTTCGGTTGGATTGGATTGAACCGGAAACCAATTTGATTGTGGTTAAGATGTGTCGATCGATGCAAAGGATGTGTCGATCGACACACAACTCGCAGACTCAGGGGTTGGACTTCTAGTTGCGAATACCAAATCAAAATGAACCTTAACTTAATAAAACTAAATGTTTTAATTGAATTAATAACTTCTTGGATGTGTATTGGATATACATCAAGATAAAATAGTTCCTTTCCTCAATTAAATATCAAGTGATCTTGATGTCTTGCCCGATCTTGTCTACTGTTAAGACTCGTGTCGTTTGTTGGATATTCTTGGAGTCCTTGATATCCACTGCAACATGAGTAAGGCAGGTGGTCATTGACAGACTTGCAGTGCAACTGTCAGTGATCGCTAGACAGAAAAAGGATTGGTTTTACTTGACTGGGCTAACGGAAGTTCTGGGCCCAGAGACATCAGAGTGGATTGGACATAGTTTGTCTTATCCACGACCAAGAGTTGTACTGAGTGCAATTAGCAATGATTTGCTTACCTAGATAACTGAAGTTTGAGTAACGGCGAGTCGCCTACTCGAATTTTAGTAATCTGAGGATCTTGGCTCATTGTATTCATCCGAGGAAACATAGTTTTGAATACAATGCGAGTTTTCTTATTAGATAAGAATTCTCATTTCTTGAGCATTATAACTAAAATCTACCTCTTTTGAATTACAGCTATGTCTGTCTCAAATCACATCAACACTTTCTCACTAAGATCCGTCCTTGAGAAGGACAAGTTAAATGGATATAATTTCTTGGAATGGTATCGGAACCTGAGAATAGTTCTCAGGCAGGAGAACAAGGAATATGTCCTTGAAAGAGTTCTCACCGAGAGGCCACGTTCCAATGCCCCGCAGACAAAAAAGAATGCTTGGGATAAGCATTCAGATGATGTCAAAGATGTTAATTGTCTAATGCTGGTGACTATGAACTCTGAGCTGCAGAAGCAATATGAGAACGTGATGTCACCCATTGAGATGATTAACAGCCTGAAAGCTTTGTTTCAGGAGCAAGCTCGCACAGAGAGATACCAGACGGTTAAATCTCTCATGGATTGCAAGCTGGCTAAGGACAGTCCAGTAAGTCCTCATGTCCTTAAAATGATGGGTTACATTGATAACCTGGGGAAACTGGACTGTGCTATTAGCCAGGAGCTAGCCACTGACATGATTCTGCAGTCTTTGCCGTCGTGTTTTGATCAGTTCATCATGAACTACAACATGCAAAACATGACTAAGACATTGACTGAGTTGCACGGCATGCTGAAGACAGCAGAGCCGAATCTCAAGAAGGAAACTCCCAGTGTACTGATGGTACAAGGGGGTAAAAGGTTTAAGAAACCTAAGAAGGATAAGGGAAAGGCCCAAGTTGTCCAGACTGAAAGTCAGGACAAGCCAAAGCCGAAGCCCAAATCTGGGCCTTCTCCTGAGGATAAATGCAACTATTGCAAGCAGGTAGGGCATTGGAAGAGAGACTGCAAGAAGTTCATAGAAGATTACAAGAAGCTGAAGAAGACGTATGATGCGTCTGACTCAGGTATTTATGTTATCGAACTTAATGTTATGTCTTCTAGTTCTACTTCGTGGGTATTGGATACCGGCTGCGGTGCTCATATTTGTACTGATGTGCAGGCACTAAGAAATAGTAGGACGCTGAAGAAAGGACAAGTGGAGCTACGGGTCGGGAATGGAGCTAAGGTTGCTGCACTGGCCGTAGGCACCTACTAGTTGTCCTTACCATCGGGCATGGTTTTAATTTTAAATAATTGCTACTTTGTACCTGCGATAAGCAGAAACATAATTTCAGTTTCCGTTTTGGATTTGGAAGGTTTTGATTTTGCTGTTAAGAATATAGTTTGTTCTTTTAATCGTGATGGTACGTTTTATGGTAGCGCCCCATTAGATAATGGGTTATATGTTTTAAACCAAGAAATGCCTGTCTTTAACATAAATACAAAGCGGTTTAAGTCCAATGACGAAAACCCGACTTTCTTATGGCATTGTCGTTTGGGCCACATAAATGAGAAACGCATCCAAAGGCTCTATAGAAATGGGCTTCTGGGCTCATTTGATTTTGAATCATGTGTGAAATGCGAATCTTGTTTGATAGGCAAAATGGCTAGAGCCCCTTTCAACAAACCAAATGAAAGGGCCAGTGACTTATTGGGCCTTGTTCATACTGATGTATGTGGGCCGATGAGTACTGTTGCCAGAGGAAATTACAAGTACTTCATTACCTTCACTGATGATTTCAGTAGGTATGGCTATGTCTATTTGATGAGACACAAGTCGGAATCCTTGGATAGATTCAAGGAATTCAAGAATGAAGTACAGAATCAACTTGGCAAAAGTATCAAAGTTCTGCGATCGGATCGCGGAGGAGAATACTTGAGTCAAGAATTCAGCGACTATCTGAGCGAGTGTGGAATTATTTCACAACTCACTCCTCCTGGTACACCCCAATGGAATGGAGTGTCGGAGAGGAGGAATCGAACCTTATTGGATACAGTTTGGTCTATGATGAGTCATTCAAATCTTCCATTATCATTTTGGGGATACGCTCTAGAAACGTATGCGTTTACACTAAATAGGGTACCATCTAAATCAGTGGAAAAGACACCACATGAACTGTGGACTGGGAATGTTCATAGTGTAGGAAACTCCTAGGATCTAGGGTTTGATATATAGAATCACCAACCTCGTTCTTACCTTGTTACTGGCAGCGGAATGAATGGTGAACGAGATCAGTAGCGACACAGGTGCCTCGCCTCTACCACGTACACACGCACACAAGCTGGAAAACGGGATGCTAGTGCCGAATCTGTGGAAGCTGTGAGTTTTTCCTGTTTCTGCTTTTCTGTCAGAGAGTAGAGAAGACGGCTAGGGTTCAGGTCGACCATATAAGCCTTTATATATCGACCTGGAAATGACATCATCAACCGTCGGACAAACCCGACTCGGTTACGTCATTAATCCGAAACATCAGTTTCGAAACCCGATATGCAACGATCGACACACTTAATGTGTCGATCGTCACACCTCCACAAAAAGCTTGCATCGATCGACACACTCATGCATCGATCGACACATATCATAAAACTCTATGTCAATGTGTATCCAATACACATCAACATGATCATTACCATAATGATCATTTCCACATTCATGCTTCCAGTTTGCTTAGGTGTGTGACCCTATAGGATCATATAATACTGGCAGTAAGTCTACAACTTACAGACTGCAAGAGGCTTCTAGCAAAACATTGCAACCACCCAGTATTATACGAATGTCTGATCTCGACACACAACTATCATCGGGAGTGAGTACAAGTGTGATTTCAGGACACTATCCCAACAATCTCCCACTTGTACTGGAATCATCAATTCCTATAATCCTTTTGTCTCTATATCTCGATTTGGCATAAGGCAAGATTGGTGTCATCCTTATTAAGCCAACATCGTGTTTATCGAACTCCTGATCTCATACTGAACATTACAAACAACTGAACTACAGTTCGTTTGAGTGCGGCCACACATTTTCTCAGTATTAAATCTTCGATAGGCCTTGAGATATTTATCTCCCGTTATTCAGGAGGGACAAATTCCATCTTGTTCCATCCCTGTTTCAACGCACATTTCATGATACACCTGAACAGTGCCGTTATAGCCGCCAGTTACGGGTCGACGTTTTACAAGGTCAAAGTGTACCAATTCACATGCAAGAAAGCATGATGAACTCAGGTCTAAGGACTATACTCTATAGTCGTAATGAGAACCTCTTATGACACAGATATAACTATCTTGTAGACTTCTCATTAGCGGGTCATGTCCGATCATATGTTCACCAACATATACCTATGTGACTGACTGCGATAATCATATCATTGGCTCCATGAAACTTAGCCAACAGTCACCTCACAATCTAGTCTCTCGCGGTTGTCAGCGTCCCACTTTGACAACCTCGACTAGGGACACATTATAATTTATGTCATCTATACTTATAGGGTTTCACGATCAAGTCCTCAACTTGATGACCTATAATATAACATAAACTTATTTTGGAACCATTATTTAGATCACAATAAATAATGCTGAAATCAAATTTCATTTAAACATATCCAAAAGAATGTTTACAAGAGCATCTTATTATAACTAAAATGAAACTAAAACTCCCACTAGAATCAAGATTACATCTTTAGATCTCTAATGCCTACAGCAGTCGTATGACTTTCATGCTTAGGCCTTGGGAGTGACTTAGTCAGAGGATCAACGGCATTCTCATCCGTCGGAACTCTGCTGATCTTTACATCACCTCTATTGATGATATCACGAATCAGGTGATATCTCCTCTCTACGTGTTTGGACTTCTGGTGTGACCTGGGTTCTTTCGCCTGAGCAATGGCTCCATTGTTATCGCAAAACAAAGCCACTGGCTCCAAGATACTAGGAACCACACCAAGTTCAGTCATGAACTTCTTGATCCAAACAGCTTCCTTTGCCGCTTCTGAAGCAGCAACATATTCAGCTTCCGTCGTGGAATCAGCTACGGTATTCTTCTTAGAGCTCTTCCAGCTCACTGCACCGCCATTTAGACAGAAGACATATCCAGATTGTGATCGGAAATCGTCTATGTCGGTCTGAAAACTCGCATCAGTGAATCTATTCACCACCAGTTCTTCACTTCCTCCATACACTAGGAATTTATCCTTAGTATGTCTCAAATACTTGAGAATATTCTTGGCGGCTGTCCAATGATCTTCACCTGGATCAGATTGGTATCTACTCATCATGCTTAACGCGTAAGCTACATCTGGACGAGTGCAGAGCATGGCATACATAATAGATCCTATTGCAGAAGCATAAGGAATCCTATTCATGCGCTCTCGCTCAGCATGTGTCTTGGGACACTGCTTCTTGCTGAGACTAATGCCATGAGACATTGGTATGAAGCCCTTCTTGGAATCATGCATCTTGTGTAACACCTTATCAATATAAGTGTCCTGGCACAGTCCAATCAGCCTGTTCATTCTATCTATGTAGATTCTGATTCCAAGAATATACGCGGCTTCTCCCATGTCTTTCATGGAAAAACAACTTTCGAGCCAAGTCTTAACAGACTGAAGCAACGGAACGTCATTACCGAGGAGGAGTATGTCATCGACATACAGTACGAGAAACGCAATTTTGCTCCCACTAGTCTTCTTGTAAACACATGGTTCTTCTTCGTTCTTGATGAAACCAAATTGTTTTACTGCTTCATCAAAACGAAGATTCCAACTCCGTGATGCTTGCTTCAACCCATAAATGGATTTATGAAGCTTGCATACCTTCCCAGCGTCTTTAGGATCAACAAAACCTTCAGGCTGTGTCATATAAACATCCTCTTCCAGAATACCATTCAGGAATGCGGTTTTGACATCCATTTGCCAAATCTCACAATCATAATGAGCAGCAATTGCTAGAAGAATCCGAATGGATTTAAGCATAGCGACTGGGGAATAGGTTTCATCATAGTCTATACCATGAATTTGCTTGAAACCTTTAGCCACCAACCTCGCTTTGTAAATCTGTACATTGCCATCCACGTCAATCTTCTTCTTGAAGATCCATTTACACTCAATGGCCTTTGCACCATTAGGTAAATTGACCAAGGACCATACTTGGTTTTCTGACATGGATTCCATTTCGGACTTAGAGGCTCCAAGCCAGTTTTCGGAGTCCGGGCCCATCATTGCTTCCGCGAAGGTCGCTGGTTCGTCACTTTCAATGATCATCAGATCATTGCAATTGGTCACGAGAAATCCATAGTATCTCTCGGGTTTGTGACGGATCCTTCCGGATATGCGAACTTCAGGCTCCACAGGCGCCGGTTCCACAGAACTTTGTGGATCCAACTGATGCTCTTCCTCAACAGGTTGAACATTTTCCTGTGCATCTTGAATCTCTTCGAGATGTACTTTACTCCCACTATTTTTCTTAGAAAGAAATTCTCTCTCAAGAAAAGAACAGTCCCGAGCAACAAAAACTTTGTTCTCAGATTGGTTGTAAAAGTAGTATGCCTTGGTATCTCTAGGATAACCAACGAAGTAGCATTTGTCTGATTTGGGTGCGAGCTTGTCAGAGATTAAACGTTTGACATAAGCCTCACAACCCCAAATCTTCAGGAAAGACAGACTAGGAATTTTCCCAGTCCACAATTCATGTGGTGTCTTATCCACTGATTTAGATGGCACCCTATTTAGTGTAAACGCAGAGGTTTCTAGAGCGTATCCCCAAAAGGATAATGGAAGATTAGAATGACTCATCATAGACCGAACCATATCTAATAAGGTTCGATTCCTCCTCTCTGACACTCCATTCCATTGAGGTG
Source organism: Orychophragmus violaceus (assembly GCA_030180135.1). NCBI lineage: Eukaryota > Viridiplantae > Streptophyta > Magnoliopsida > Brassicales > Brassicaceae > Orychophragmus > Orychophragmus violaceus. The sequence continues at coordinate 82,994,319 of CM058230.1, read as the reverse complement.
TTCCAGGAGGAGTGAGTTGTGAAACAATTCCACACTCGCTCAGATAGTCGCTGAACTCTTGGCTTAAGTATTCTCCTCCGCGATCCGATCGCAGAACTTTGATACTTTTGCCAAGTTGGTTCTGTACTTCATTCTTGAATTTCTTGAATCTATCAAAGGATTCTGACTTGTGTCTCATCAAATAGACATAGCCATACCTACTGAAATCATCAGTGAAGGTAATGAAGTACTTGTAATTTCCTCTGGCAATAGTGCTCATTGGCCCACATACATCAGTATGAATAAGGCCCAATAACTCACTAGCCCTTTCATTTGGTTTGTTGAAAGGGGCCCTAGCCATTTTGCCCATCAAGCAAGATTCGCATTTCTCACATGATTCAAAATCAAATGAGCCCAGAAGCCCATTTCGATGGAGCCTTTGGATGCGTTTCTCATTGATATGGCCCAAACGACAATGCCATAAGAAAGTCGGGTTTTCGTCATTGGACTTAAACCGCTTTGTATTTATGTTAAAGACAGGCATTTCTTGGTTTAAAACATATAACCCATTATCTAATGGGGCGCTACCATAAAATGTACCATCACGATTAAAAGAACAAACTTTATTCTTAACTGCAAAATCAAAACCTTCCAAATCCAAAACGGAAACTGAAATTAAGTTTCTGCTAATCGCAGGTACAAAATAGCAATTATCCAAAGCTAAAACCATGCCCAAAGGTAAAGACAACTCATAGGTGCCTACGGCCAGTGCAGCAACCTTAGCTCCATTCCCGACCCGCAGCTCCACTTGTCCTTTCTTCAGCGTTCTACTGTTTCTTAGTGCCTGCATATTAGTACAAATATGAGCACCGCAGCCGGTATCCAATACCCACGAAGTAGAACTAGAAGACATAACATTGAGTTCGATAACATAAATACCTGAGTCAGACGCATCATACGTCTTCTTCAGCTTCTTGTAATCTTCCTTGAACTTCTTGCAGTCTCTCTTCCAATGCCCCAACTGCTTGCAGTAGTTGCACTTATCCTCAGGAGAAGGCCCGGATTTGGGCTTGGGCTTGGGCTTGTCTTGACTCTCAGTCTCGACAACCTGGGCCGTTCCCTTATCCTTCTTAGGTTTCTTAAACCTTTTACCCCCTTGTACCATCAGGACACTGGGAGTAGCCTTCTTGAGATTCGGCTCTGCTGTTTTCAGCATACCGTGCAACTCAGTCAATGTCTTAGTCATGTTTTTCATGTTGTAGTTCATGATGAACTGATCAAAACACGACGACAAAGACTGCAGAATCATGTCAGTGGCTAGCTCCTGGCTAATGGCACAGTCCAGTTTCCCCAGGTTATCAATGTAACCCATCATTTTAAGTACATGAGGACTTACTGGACTATCCTTAGCCAGCTTGCAATCCATGAGAGACTTAACCGTCTGGTATCTCTCTGTGCGAGCTTGCTCCTGAAACAAAGCTTTCAGGCTGTTAATCATCTCAATGGGTGACATCACGTTCTCATATTGCTTTTGCAGCTCAGAGTTCATAGTCACCAGCATTAGACAATTAACATCTTTGACATCAGCTGAATGCTTATCCCAAGCATTCTTTTCTGTTTGCGGGGAATTGGAACGTGGCCTCTCGGGGAGAACTCTTTCAAGGACATATTCCTTGTTCTTCTGCCTGAGAACTATTCTCAGGTTCCGATACCATTCCAAGAAATTAGATCCATTTAACTTGTCCTTCTCAAGGACGGATCTTAGTGAGAAAGTGTTGATGTGAGTTGAGACAGACATAGTTGTAATTAAAAGAGGTAGAGGTTTTAGTTATAATGCTCAAGAAATGAGAATTCTTATCTAATAAGAAAACTCACATTGTATTCATAACTATGTTTCCTCAGATGAATACAATGAACCAAGATCCTCAGATCACCAAAATTCGAGTGGGCGACTCGCCATCACCCAAACTTTAGTCATCCAGGTAAGCAAATCATTGCTAATTGTACCCAGTACAACTCTTGGTCGCAGATAAGAAAATCTATGTCTTATCCACTCTGATGTCTCTGGGCCCAGAACTTCTGATGGCCCAGTCAAGTAAACCAATCTTTTCCTGTCTTGCGATCATTGACAGTCGCACTGCAAGTCTATCAATGACCACCTGCCTTACTCATGTTGTTGTGGATACCAAGGACTCCAAGACTATCCAACGAACGACACGAGTCTTGACAATAGACAAGATCGGGCAAGACATCAAGATCACTTGATATTTAGTTGAGGAAAGGAACTATTTAATCTTGATGCATATCCAATATACATCCAAGAAGTTATTAATTTAATTAAAACATTCAGTTTTATTAAGTTTAGGTTTTTATTTGATTTGGTAATCGCAACTAGGGGTCCAACCCCTGAGTCTGCGAGTTGTGTGTCGATCGACGCATCCTTGCATCGATCGACACATCCTAACCACAATCAAAATTGGTTTCTGGTTCAATCCAATTCAACCGAAACCAACCAACTGAATAGATCGTTGCACCCAATGCGTCGATCGATACAGTGTGAGTTTTCGCGGTGCGTCGGTCGACACAAGCTTAGTGTCGATCGACACTGTGCGACAAACCCTAAAGTTATTTGCGAGTTTTCGCTCTGTGTCGATCGATGCACGCTTTGCACCGCTCGACACGCTGCGACAAACCCTAAAAGGTTTACGTGTTTTCGCTCTGCATCGATCGACACACTGCGAAAAACACAGGTATCGAATTTCCAACAGAAGCTTTTAATCCGAGATTAACACTTGAAAACACGATTTCAGCAGGCAATAATCAATTCAACAAACCCATTTTTCGAATTAATTTCATCAGATTCAATAGTCTAAACCCTAACACGCTCTGATACCACTGTAGGAAACTCCTAGGATCTAGGGTTTGATATATTGAATCACCAACCTCGTTCTTACCTTGTTACTGGCAGCGGAATGAATGGTGAACGAGATCAGTAGCGACACAGGTGCCTCGCCTCTACCACGTACACACGCACACAAGCTGGAAAACGGGATGCTAGTGCCGAATCTGTGGAATCTGTTAGTTTTTCATGTTTCTGCTTTTCTGTCAGAGAGTAGAGAAGACGGCTAGGGTTCAGGTCGACCATATAAGCCTTTATATATCGACCTGGAAATGACATCATCAACCGTCGGACAAACCCGACTCGGTTACGTCATTAATCCGAAACATCAGTTTCGAAACCCGATATGCAACGATCGACACACTTAATGTGTCGATCGTCACACCTCCACGAAAAGCTTGCATCGATCGACACACTCATGCATTGATCGACACATATCATAAAACTCTATGTCAATGTGTATCCAATATACATCAACATGATCATTACCATAATGATCATTTCCACATTCATGCTTCCAGTTTGCTTAGGTGTGTGACCCTATAGGATCATATAATACTGGCAGTAAGTCTACAACTTACAGACTGCAAGAGGCTTCTAGCAAAACATTGCAACCACCCAGTATTATACGAATGTCTGATCTCGACACACAACTATCATCAGGAGTGAGGACAAGTGTGATTTCAGGACACTATCCCAACACCTAGTCTGTGTTTCCTAAGGATTTGGGGTTGTGAAGCTTATGTCAAACGTTTAATCTCTGACAAGCTTGCACCCAAATCAGATAAATGCTACTTCGTTGGTTATCCTAAGGAAACCAAGGCATACTACTTTTACAACCAATCCGAGAACAAAGTATTTGTTGCTCGGGACTGTTCTTTTCTTGAGAGGGAGTTTCTCTCCAAGAAAAACAGTGGGAGTAAAGTACATCTTGAAGAAATTCAAGATGCACAGGAGACTGCTCAACCTGCTGAGGAAGAGCAGCAGTTGGATCCACAAAATTCTATGGAACCGGCGCCTGTGGAGCCTGAAGTTCGCAGATCCGGAAGGATCCGTCACGAACCCGAGAGATACTATGGATTTATCGTGACCAATTCAAATGATCTGATGATCATTGATAGTGACGAACCAGCGACCTTCGCGTAAGCAATGATGGACCCGGACTCCGAAAAGTGGCTTGGAGCCTCTAAATCCGAAATGGGATCCATGTCAGAAAACCAAGTTTGGACCTTGGTCGATTTACCTAATGGTGCAAAAGCCATTGAGTGTAAATGGATCTCCAAGAAGAAGATTGACGTGGATGGCAATGTACAAATTTACAAAGCGAGGTTGGTGGCTAAAGGTTTCAAGCAAATTCATGGTATTGACTATGATGAAACCTACTCCCCAGTCGCTATGCTTAAATCCATTCGGATACTTCTAGCAATTGCCGCTCATTATGACTATGAGATTTGGCAAATGGATGTCAAAACCGCATTCCTGAATGGTATTCTGGAAGAGGATGTGTATATGACACAGCCTGAAGGTTTTGTCGATCCTAAGAACGCTGGGAAGGTATGCAAGCTTCATAAATCCATTTATGGATTGAAGCAAGCATCACGGAGTTGGAATCTTCGTTTTGATGAATCAGTTAAACAATTTGGTTTCATCAAGAACGAAGAGGAACCATGTGTTTACAAGAAGACTAGTGGGAGAAAAATTGCGTTTCTTGTACTGTATGTCGATGACATACTCCTCCTCGGTAATGACGTTCCGTTGCTTCAGTCTGTCAAGACTTGGCTCGGAAGTTGTTTTTCCATGAAAGACATGGGAGAAGCCGCGTACATTCTTGGAATCAGAATCTACAGAGATAGATTGAATAGGCTGATTGGATTGTGCCAGGACACTTATATTGATAAGGTGTTGCACAGATTCAGGATGCAAGATTCCAAGAAGGGCTTCATACCGATGTCTCATGGCATGAGTCTCAGCAAGAAGCAGTGTCCGACGACATTTGCTGAGCGAGAGCGCATGAATAGGATTCCTTATGCTTCTGCAATAGGATCTATTATGTATGCCATGCTCTGCACTCGTCCAGATGTAGCTTACGCATTAAGCACGACGAGTAGATACCAATCTGATCCAAGTGAAGTTCAATGGAAAGCTGTCAAGAATATTCTCAAGTATTTGAGACATACTAAGGATAAATTCCTTGTGTATGGAGGAAGTGAAGAACTTATGGTGAATGGATTCACCGATGCGAGTTTTCAGACGGACAGAGATGATTTCCGATCACAGTCTGGATATGTCTTCTGTCTAAATGGCGGTGCAGTGAGCTGGAAAAGCTCTAAGCAAAATACCGTAGCTGATTCCACAACGGAAGCTGAATATGTTGCTGCTTCAGAAGCGGCAAAGGAAGCTGTTTGGATCAAGAAGTTCATGACTGAACTTGGTGTGGTTCCTAGTATCTTGGAGCCAGTGGCTTTGTTTTGCGATAACAACGGAGCCATTGCTCAGGCAAAAGAACCAAGGTCACACCAGAAGTCCAAACACGTGGAGAGGAGATATCACCTGATTCGAGATATCGTCAATAGAGGTGATGTGAAGATCAGCCGAGTTCTGACAGACGAGAATGTCGCTGATCCTCTAACTAAGTCACTCCCAAGGCCTAAGCATGAGAGTCATACGATTGCTGTAGGCATTAGAGATCTTAAGATATAATCTTGATTCTAGTGGGAGTTTTAGTTTTATTTTAGTTATAATAAGATGCTCTTGTAAACATTCTTTTAGAAGTGTTTAATGAAATTTGATTTCAGCATTATTTATTGTGATCTAAATAATGGTCCCAAAATAAGTTTATGACATATTATAGGTCATCAAGTTGAGGACTTGATCATGAAACCCTATAAGTTAATAAATTATGTTTTGTCCCTAGTCGAGGTTGTAGAATTGGGACACTGACAACCGTTAGAGACTAGATTGTGAGGTGACTGTTGGCTAAGTTTCATGGAGCCAATGATATGATTATCGCAGTCAGTCACATAGATATATGTTAGTGAACATATGATCGGACATGACCCGCTAATGAGAATTCTACAAGATAGTTATATATGTGTCATAAGAGGTTCTCATTACGACTATAGAGTATAGTCCTTAGACCTGAGTTCATCATGCTTTCTTGCATATGAATTGGTATACTTTGACTTTGTCAAATGTCAACCCGTAACTGGCGACTATGACGGCACTGTTCAAGTATATCATGAAGTGTGCGTTGAAATAGGGATGGAACAAGATGGGATTTGTCCCTCCTGAATAACAGGAGATAAATATCTCAGGGCCTATCGAAGATTTAATACTGAGAAAATGTGTGGCCGCACTCAAACGAACTGTAGTTCAGTTGTTTGTAATGTTCAGTATAAGATCAGGAGTTCGATAAACACGATGTTGGCTTAATAAGGATGACACCAATCTTGCCTTATGCCAAATCGAGATACAGAGACAAAAGGATTATAGGAATTGATGATTCCATTACAAGTGGGAGATTGTTGGGATAGTGTCCTGAAATCACACTTGTACTCACTCCTGATAATAGTTGTGTGTCGAGATCAGACATTCGTATAATACTGGGCGGTTGCAATGTTTTACTAGAAGCCTCTTGCAGTCTGTAAGTTGTAGACTTACTGCCAGTATTATATGATCCTATAGGGTCACACACCTAAGCAAACTGGAAGCATGAAAGTGGAAATGATCATTATGGTAATGATCATACTTATGTGTATTGGATACACATTTACATAGAGTTTTACAATGTGTGTGTCGATCGATGCACGAGTGCGTCGATCGATGCAGGCTTTTCGTGGAGGTGTGTCGATCGTTGCACATCGGGTTCCGAAACTGATGTTTCGAATTAATGACGTAACCGAGCCGGGATTGTCCGACGGTTTGTGATGTCATTTCCAGGTCGATATATAAGGTCTTATATGGTCGACCTGAACCCTAGCCGTCTTCTCTTCTCTCTGACAGAAAAGCAGAAATACCAGAAACTCTTAGATCCCACAGATCCGGCACTAGCATCCTGTTTCCAGCTTGTGTGCGTGTGTATATGGTAGAGGCAAGGCATCTGCGTTGCTCACTGATCTCGTTCACCAATTCCGCTGCCAGTTCAAGGTAAGAACGAGGTTTGTAAATTCAATATATCAAACCCTAGATCCTAGGAGATCCAACAGTCTTGTTTCTGGGTTCTGGGTTGGTGAGAGAGTGTCTCTTTGAGAGTCTCCAGGTTGTTGATGTTGTCGTTCGGTGAACCGTGGGCTACATCGACTTATCTCGCTCTTTCATCTTTTGTGGTTGCCACATCTTCCAAGTATGAGACGCAATGGTTATCTCTTGTATTTATCTATTTATGTTTCCTTTAGCTGTAGGTTTTAACAATTCTTTATGAGTTTTTAGTAATCCTTTATGGGCTTTTGTTCCCGGGGATATCTTGTTATTCCGCCGGTTTTGTTTCTGAAGAAGATTTTGTCTTCTGCCCGCTTGTGTATCTTAAAAACGCATCCGACCATGTATAATAAAAAGTATCTCTTCAGATGAAAAAAAAAACTACTCAAATTAAGATTGTTTCTTGTTTGATATATACATTTGGTCACTATATGGCAATTTATATTATGATTCTTGAGATTAATTATCATTAAACATTTACAAAAAAAAAGAGATTATTTTATGTTTTTTAGAAAGTTGATTGTTATGTGCATAAATGGATTAATTGCACCAGTGTATCTTTTTCAAAAAGTAATAGCAGAGTTATATTTTTTGAAATCTGATTGCATTTTTGTATCTTTTTGTCTTTAGTGTGTTAAATGACCAACTTACCCTTACCTTAAAAAACCAACTAACTTGCTATAGTTTACTAATACAGTTATATATTTGACCTAGTTAGTTACTTTAGTTCCAGAATGGAATTGTTTTTTGGTTTGTTCTTAACTAATTGGATGAAATATTTTAGACCTTTTTAGAGGCAATATATTCCTCATATATTTCGCGATACACAAACACTTGTCCTCATGGATACCGAAGATCATCCAACCGCAAAAATGAATGGTGTCGTTGTTTGTGGCTCATGGGTAGTGACTGGCGACGGAACCTGGAGATTTGGGGTTGACATAGAGAGGGTATCGCGAGTCATTCCGATGAACATGGGCATGAAGCTGGAAGAACTCGTCCTTCTGGTTATGGCGGAGTTTGGTTTGAAATTTGATTCGAAACCAAAGTTCAGCTACTCACCGGTTGTTACCTCTTCCTCTGCCAGCAATGGAGTCTCACCGCCGATTATGGTGACAACATATTTTGAACTGTCATGTTTCCTTAGCATTTTGTCATCTGATCGCTCAACGCCATTGTACATGTCCCTGGGGAAGATAGTAAGGAAAGAAGGTGATTCTGCGAAGAAAAAGTCTCCTAAGGTAGCTTACCGTGGGAGGTTCATGACGCCTGTAAGACTATTCGGTGATACGAATGCGCCTAGTAGTAGAGAATCTCCGGTCATGCTTGACGACGAGACTGTTGAAACACTATACTCGATCTTCCGTACGTATCCACCTCTAGGCAAGCCAAGCGGCGAGGGATTGTTTGTTCCAAACGCCAGGGCATCCGCCAAGCAAGAATTTGGTAATGAAAGTGCAGATCAGCACTCACCAGCATTTACAAATACCAACCACCTACAAAACCATTCTCCGGTGGAGTGTGGTATGCTAATCAGTCTCTCCTCTTTTCAATTTCCAAACATCTAGATGTAATAATTTTGATCTAACATTGCTTATGTTTCATACTATCCATCCAACGCAGATTTAACAGAAAGAACGGGCGAACATTTTCCAATCAACAAGCCACCATTCAGTTTTGAATTATTAGACAGAGATAGCCAAGAAGATGATCTCACCAACGATGATAAAAGAACGAATGTGTTTCTAAACAATCCACCAAGCGATGATTTAGTGGATATAGAAGTTAATTACGTCGCAGGTAACATGCCTGAATGCAGCTCCGATTTACAAGATAATTCTAGCCAAGAAAAGGTCACCAGTAACTCTAGGAGAAAAAACATACGCTTCCCAAAAACCCACCTCGCAACGTATTAGTGGATAGTTCTATTGAACACGTTCAAGAAAAGAGGGCTCCATTCAGTTTCGATTTGATAGATAGCCAAGAAGACGTGTCCACGAACAATGAAACTGTTAGTCATGCGCTGTCTAACCATCCATCTGGCGATGCTGATATGGCAAGAGGAGGAGAAGAAGAAAACTGCACACCAGATGATGATGACAATGGAACGTCAGACGAGGTATCCGTGGATGTGGGCAATGTGGATAGTGAGTTTTGGTCTAACCTCATCGATGATGAATATGGAGGCTTCAACACACTTGATGTGATGACTGAAATCCCCATAGGAGTAGGTAATAGCTCCAAACGTAAGACTGGTGAATCGTGTTTTGTACAGGAAGTCTACGTGTACAGGTGGAGCAGTACTGAATCTGGTGGCAACTCCAGCCCTAATGACGACGAACAAGCTGATAATCCGCCAATGGTGGATGACAACAATTATCAACGAGATCTTGTCCCTGATTTAGATTTAGACTCAATGGGTGATGATATGTACAAGGAAAAACTTTTCAAGAACAAAGACGATTGCTTGGTATGGTTAGCTATCCATGCGATAAAGACGAGTTTCATTATATAAAACCTGTGTCCACTCTTCACAAAATTGTTATCCAATGTCCGGATAAGACTTTCAACTGGCGTGTTATGGTTCATGAGACGAAGGATACTGGGTATTGGCATGTACACAAGGAAAAGTTACATAACTCTTGTTGTACTGATACTAGGAACTAGTATAAGAAACTTGGGACTTCAAAGGTCATTGCCACGGTTTTCAAAGATAAATATACAGACCCGACATCTGGTCCAAAACCTAATGGACTCAAAGCATTATTGATGAAGGAGCCATGTATCCATACACCGTATAACAAGTGTTGGCGGGCACGGTCCAAGGCACTTACGATCATATGATGGATCTAATAGGAAGCTACCAAAGTTTTTGTATATGCTTAAACTCACTACGAATGCTGATCTCGAGACCGAGGTAGATGCTTTAGGCTGCGAGCGGTTTCTATATCTGTTCCTAGCATTTGGCACATTCATAAAAGGTTTTGCGAAGCTGCGCATAATGATTATTGTGGATGGTACATATTTGAGTGGTAAATACAGGGAGTTTTGCTAACTGCAAGTGGACATGATGCTAATTTCCAAGTCTTTCTACTAGCTTTATGTATCGTGGACAAAGGGAATGAGGAGTCATGGACACATTTCTTTTACAAGCTTGAAAAGATTATTGCTGACAGCCCCACATTGACATTCATATCGGACAAATGCTAGTCAATATACAAAGCAAAGGTTAGGATTTCCCTGAGCTCATCATGGAGCATGTCTTGAGCACGTTTAGAAAAATGTTAGAGCTATGTTTAAATCCGCAGGACTTGCGCAACTGGTCAAATCGGCGGGGAGTTCTTACATGATTGGTGGGTACCGCGAAGTATACAATCGTATACGTAACAACAACGCATACGAATACGATTGTATACGTCGACAATTGAACCACCTGGTCAACATAGACTGTATACAAGTGACAAGGTCTACAATGGGTTCACTCCTCCCATCAAGTAACGCTTTATTCAATGTCTCGGCAACGTTGCTCGTCATAAGATTGTAACGTTCTCCTTTGAAATATGCTATAGTCCAATGTCCGACGCCTATATTGTCCAAATATTTGATAAGCTTAATCCTATCACAAAATTTTCTTTCCTCTCCTAGACTTATTACTTAGCGTTACATGAAAAATTAAATCTATAGACACGACATGTATTTTTGGACTGTCAGATCCTCACACTACAAGAAAAATCAACATTAATAGCACACGATACAAGCTATGATATGTAATAGATAGCGTTTCCACAAACGCTCTGACAGCGGCCGCTATAATAGACCCCCCTGCCATAGCTTTTCTTTCGTGCTATGTTATTATTACAATGTAATAGCGTTAATTTTAGTTTGCTATGTTTGGTGCATTCTATTATAGCGTTATATGTACGTGGTATCCTTTTTATATAATAGTATAGACATAATGCTCTAATATGTATTGGTAGCACACCTCTATATGCTATACTATTATCTATTATTACAGCTCGCTAATTTTGCCATGATATAAATTTTCGTAGCAGTTTTTTTATATGCGACAATATATTGGTTATTATTATTTTTTGATTTCTAATTGCTATATTGATTATTATTATTTGTAGTCAACACTATATGCTACTGGTTACTATTATATTTTATTTATATTAATAAACCAAAATATATCTTATACAACAACTTTATCAAAACATGTCAAAGTTAATTACTAGTCTGAAACTAAGCATCTTGCCGCCAAGTCTTACACCAAATAAAACTAACATAAAGATGACAAAAATCTACCTCAAGTTCTTGAGGCAGAAAATGGTCAGCAACATCAGCCATTCCACCAGCTGAATTCAAGGCTTTGAGTAACATCTCTTGCGTGAACATGAAACCAGTGAAGCTGAGAATGAGACTCCAAGATCAAAGAAACTTAGCTGAAACAGAAAATATAGTTAGTTAGCTAAACATTAAAAACATATAAGCTACTCAAAGTTCATCTAATACCAAATAGGCCACGACATGTATCAGAAACGAAAGACCACAGTGCAACACGATGCTGAAGAACAGACGGAAACAGGGTCATAAGAAATCATCGAAGGCTATAGAGTGAGAAGAAAATATCAATCTTACCATCTGTTCCAATCGTAAAACCTCTTAGGTTAACTTAGAAACTTCAACCTGCAAGGCAGAATTTTTGTTAAACAGCAGCAGTACAAGACAAGTGAGAAATAATCACAAGCGAGCCATGAACTTCCTTCAAATAAAAGTATCATCACTTTGATATTACTTTGATCTAAGTCATGAAACTCCATAAATAACTCACCTTTTCTTATTTCTAGACCTTAAGGCAATTAAATAGGCTGGATCATTAATTTACCAGTAATCGTGTAACTATCCTCAGACCTGCCAAAAGATCAGAAAGAACAAATTACAGAGTTGAATTCCAAGAATCACAAAACAGGTAGATTGCTAATATCTACATACTAATTCGTAGCAGATACTAGCGACAGAGAATTACCTAGTCTTCCACAACGCATATAACAAAATTCGAGATTTGCATCACACCTTTGCTAGCTCCATCAGTGAGAAATATGAGTTCTGGGTCATTGTGATATGAAAACAAGAAGCAGAAGAAATAGAAAATAAATCAGCTGAAATCGCTTGGCCGCTGCAATTGTACTCGTGCATTGACTCTCGCCTGAAATACCAAACAAATCAACCCAGACTCATATAACACCACAACACAAAAACAAGTGTTAGCAGCTTTTGAGAAGTCTATAATCAGAATCAAATCCGACAGATTCGGATACTAAATTGTACAATTAATGAAGGCATTAGAGAAAACCCAACAATCCAATCAAGCATCGCAACAAAAAGACGAAACCTTTGAAGACTCGCAAACGAATCTACCAACAAACGTAAGTCAAGATCAAAATTGGAGCAACTCAATCAAATGCAGCGAACAACAACAAAGAAAAACACAGAAACCCAGAGGAAACATGGGTATAATAAAGGGGAAAGACGAGACCTTTGAAATTGGGATTGGGCAAGTGAGACGAGAAGAGGCGGCTCTTTCTCTATGAAGCTTTCGTCTTTTACGACTCTTCCTTGGCTGACCTCGGCTACATTTTTCCATAAACAACCACCAGTTTCACAAGAGAGAGAAAAAAACCCAGAATTTATACAAAGAGCTACGTTTCTCTCTCTGTTTTCTATACAAAGAGCTACGTCTACAGCCTCGTTTTGATATGGGAGACGAATATTTATGAACAAAGAATCTAGGAGAAGAAAGTTAGATAGTTTCGGAGAAGATGAGAAGTGAGAGGAAGACTAGGGAGGAAAACGAAATTTTCCAGCAAAAATTTAGCTGGACTTAATATTTTCAAGCCCAAATTTTTAGATGTTTAGTATACCCACAAAATATGTTACAAAATATAGTATTACATTTTGATTTATAATTTAGGGTTTTGATATTTATTTAGAGTTTAGGTTTTAGGGTTTAGATTTAAGTTTGATGTTAATGTGTAAAATTATTAGATTTGGAAATTAATATATTTTTATATCAAACCCTAAATCCTATATATACTTTACTCTAAATTTTTAGTGTTTATGATTAGGGGTTTTTGAATTTGAAATGGAAGACTTAGGATTCATAATAGGTTTGAGAATCAGAATTAAGGGCTATAGTTCATAATTTAAGGTTTGAAATTTAAGTTTTTGATTTATAAATGGATTAGGAATTTATGGTAGAGAGCTAAGGTTTTAGAATTTAGGGTGAAAAAATAATTATCAATACCCTAACCCTAAACCCTAACCCTCTAATTTTTTTATTATAATTATCAATACCCTAACCCTAAACCCTAACCCTCCAAATAATTATCAATATAATTAGAAATTTTATTTTTTAGATTATATTACTAAAAATGACCAAAACTTATAATATTAAGAGATAGTCTTTTACAGTGTTTTATTTGTTATCTTTAATACCCTAAATCTTCAATAAAATATTTGTGAGACTTTGAATTTAAAATTAGTTGGATTTATATATATATATATATATGAAATATTTAATAACTATATTCCAATACCCTAAACCCTAAACTTATATGTTTTATTTGTTATCTTCAATTATGTGTTGTTTATAAATTAATTTTCATTTATTTATTTTATATATTAGCAGTGATAATATAGAGAAAAAAAATTATAGAATTAAACCCATGAAAACAAAATACATTTTTACAAGAATTGAATTACTCGAAAGATTAAGTTCCATAGATGCAATTACAATAGCATGAATTAAATTCTCAACATGTATACACTATGAAGGGTACGGGCTACTCGCGTGCATCTGTAATAGCTACTAACAAACTCATTCCCATTAACAAGTTTATGTCCGTATTTCCTCCAGTTGTATCCGTTTTTCATTACTTTCTCGCGGATATACGGCCTACTCCCTTATGAACCAGACTGCAAAGAGAAGACATGAATCTTTGGGGAAGCAACATCTACTTCTTCTGACACTGAAGTTGTGGTATAGGGAACGAGTTGTAGTAACTTTTTGCTGTCGCTTGAACACTGCTCAGATTCACAACCTTCAACAACGGTTTCAGTTCTAGTTACATCAGTCACTGGTGTAGCCTCCATTATATCAGTGGAAGCTGCTTTAGTCTCCTTTGAATTGGCTAGTTCCACGTCACTAGCCAAAATGTTTCCCACCTCGACCATAAAGAAGCAACAGGAAAAAATCGAGCTTTAACACCAACCTGAAAGGAATGAATTAGAAGAAACATTATTCAGTGAATTAACGCCACAGGAACAACAATTTGCAAAACAACCACTCAGAGGATCTCTTGTGAGCATAACAGAAGATAAAGTTGTCTGCTTTTCTCAAAATTGATAGTCCTAATCCGAAGAGTCAACCTTGATGTCTAATTTGAAGCCTCTTTAAAATTTGTTTACTAGCAAATGATTTCTCAAGCTTTTGATCTTCCACAGTGTCTCTCATTGAAAAGATGATCAAAATAAGAGTCTCCTAGCAACAACAACTCAGCAATTGTGAAACAAAGCTACCCCAAAATCATTGAAAAGCATTTTGATAATTGTCATTAAAATTAAATAATAAAAGTTCCAGTTTCGACGATTCAGTATCAGAATATTTGTTGGAATATCACCAAAGGATTTGATTCAATCAAAGAAACGAGAATCTAGGAGAAAAACAGCTAAGAAGATTCACGAGGAGTACCTCAAAAGAATGTTGAAAAGGATTCAAGTAAGAGGGAGCTTGAAGACAGTGATTTAACACAAACCAAGTCTAAGAAGCTACTTCAGAGAAAAGAAAACTTAAAAGTTAGTTGATATGAAACATAATCAGAAAATGAATCAAGGGAAAGGAAGAAATTCATCACAAAGTAAAGAAGAAGTCAATTGTGAGGAATAGTTTAAGCAGAACGCAAGTGAAATTATCACAGAGGCAAGTTTAAGGTCCATGAATATCCCAACGAAAATCAAACTCCCAAGATTTATGAATCCGCTGTGCAGCCACAGAAATGTCAAAACACACCAAATCTCATGAATCTCAGCCAGAGCATCAAAGTAAAGACCTCATGTGTTGGAACCTGCACACTCACAGTAAAAAAAACGATGTTTCCTTCAATTTACTCAAACCTATAGATGTAAGAAGCAGCACACTACAATATGTATATTAATTTCGATTGCTTCATCAAACATGATGTAGCAAGAAGAAGATCCACATGACTGAAACACTATACAACCAAATACTCTAGTAAGATATTGATACGAAATTCATAAACATATACAAGCAGAGACAGAAAGTAAAGGTAAGCGAAACTCGCACCGAGAGAGAAAGAGAGAGATACTCACAACAAACAGCTTCGAAAATGGAGAAACTGAGATTTCGAAAGGTCTTAGATTGTTCTTCCCTGCAAACACCAGAAACTAACATCGATCGTACAGTCTTACAGATTTTCAAAACAAAAAGAGAATCCAGAAGAATTCACCTGGCTGGAGAGAAATTCAGAGAAGCATCGTTTGATTTTGTTTCATTGATTTGAGGTTTGATCAGTAGTAGCAACCGCCATTCCAGAAGGTGATGTATGAGAAGAATAGGGATTTGAAATTTGGGAGTTTTGGGGATTTAATAGATTTTGCAGGATTAGAAAAGATGTTGAAGATTAAGAGAGAGAAATTGGAAGGAATGGAAGAGGCCATGGAAGATGATGTCCGAGGAAGAGGCTGTGGAGGATTTTTAGGAGGAAGAGAAGAAACAAAAGTTAATAGAGAAAAAAAATTAAGAGAGGCAAAAAAAAAAATCCCCCAAAACCCATATGTATAAAATTCTGTCAAAATAACTAAGTGTTGGCGCTTATAGTATAACTAGTGTTCGGCCCGTGAGTTAAAAAACGTATGGTTAAAACTATGTCATAAATTAGTAAAACATTATTGAAAAAAACAAAAGTATATTAATTAAATATACATAAATAAATAACACATTTGGATTGTAGCGAAATAAAGATGGATTTAGATGAGTTGATTAGCCACAAACATCACATCATTGTGTTGCCATAACTCCTTCCACTCTTCTCTATCCAGACCGTCAAGGATTGCCCGGCCAAAATAATCATTGTGCAGAATAAAGGAGGACACATGTCCATTTGAAACCCATCTCACTTATGAACCTGACCATGCCTTTTGAAGCTCCAACACAGAGTGCTTCGGTATGTATCCATCATCCTATACAAAATATAAAGAATCAGCAGCTGTATCAATATGTTTCCATGAAAAGAAATCTAGAATTTCGTCAGTTATGAATTGGTTTTTTTACTTACAGTTGCAGCTACAAAGATGACAGCATTGGGGTTTTTGGGGAATAGGTATACGTACAATCAATCGGTATTTTGATTCCATTAATTTAAAATAATATTAAATATTTTTATTCAGCTCAAAAAATAATACCATAATATATTATATAGTTTTAATGACTAATATGTTGCAAAGTAATATTTTGGGCCCAAATACATATTGAAAATCCTTTATTGAAACTCATCCGGCTCCGCGTGTGTATTTCTGAATTTTATAGTTATTTTATTTTAGACTATATTTGTGTGTTTTCTGATATTATAATATTTTTATTTTTTGTTATCGTGAAACTCTTAATTATTTTATTTGTATATATTTTTATTTTTCTTCATATAAAAGTTACAAATATTATATATTTTTCGTACATTCGTCTTGATATTCTTCTTCATATATGTTAATGAAATGTTGGTCTTTGTTGTCTGTTTTGTATTTCTTAGTGTTATATTTTACAGTATTTTTATTTTATTTTTAGACTATATTATTTGTATTTTCTTCAGTAATACAATATTGACCATTTCATATTTTTGACCAAAATAATCTCTATACTATTTTTTGTATCGACTTTTGTTTTTCCACTTTATATTAAAGTTATATATTTTAATTTTATGGTTAATTCGTATTTGGTATTACTCTTTAATATAATTTAAATAACTATTGAGTTTTATTATATGGCGTTTGTTTTACTTTTTCAAAATAAATTTTGTTTGATCTAATTTTAAATGTCAATAATTTACTTTCTATAAAGAATCTTATTATTTTATATTTTTATGTGCTTTTAGTAATTAAATTAATGTACACTGAGTGGAAAAAGTACATAGAATGTCTCTCGGTAACTCACCACTCTACTTCTCTTCTTTAACCTCTATTAATCTTTTATGTGATCATCCTAATCAATTCCCTAAGCTTCTCTTTCCGAGCTTTGTTTGTTTCGGTTTTCATGTATTCAAACATGAGAATTTAGTTGGTTTCTCGATAACATTGTCTCGTTGAAACAGATCCAATGAACAACTTTTTGATAGGAAAGCATATGAATCTAATATTTGGCACACACGAATTGAAAAACTGATTACTAAGAGAAGAAATATATGATCATTTCTTCTTGAACAGGAAGTGTGAAACCATCCACTCTTCTCCATTGTTGTATCCAAAAAGCTCAGCAACAGCCATGAAGAAGGTAAATAGGCAGAGAACTTTTGAAATACCTGTTGGTAGAATCACACAAGCGTTCGAGAATGGAGCGGACTTTCTTTTCACTTTTCACAGCCGGAGATAAGACACATGACTGGAAATAACTCATGAGACAAGAGAAAGTAATTTGGTCATGGAGTTAACATGATTGAGGGATTCTTTGGAAAAGTATTAGCTTGGAGTCTTAATTTACCAAGAAAGCCGGAGGTAAACCATATCTCATAATGCTTTCAGCGAATATACGCACAGCACAGAAATGCATCCAAGAGCTGAAAACCTACAGATATAGATTGATGATCAAATCAGATTCAGGTTTTGATTCCTAACATGATATTACAACATTATAGCTATACAGAGTACTATGTACCTCTCCATAACTGGTGGTGTAGCACCATTGCAAAAGAGAGCTTCTCAAACTTTCCTGATCCTGAACCAAATTTTCTAGCTCTTGTTTGCGAGTCTCTTGTGCTTCGAGGCTGTGTTCAAAATCACGAACCTAAAAGAGAAAGGTGTACAACATATGATGTACAAGTCTTGAGAATCAACCAAATGTTGCAACTTGCACAGTGAATAAAACAGTTTTAAATAGGGCATATCACAACTACTGGCAGATAATTATTTCTAACTTTCTAAGAAATCTTTAGCGGTAATAACAAGAACTGGAGTAGAATACTCACTTGGAAACCTTTCTCGCGGGCACTTGTCCTGAAATTGTCTGCAACACGAGTAAAGAGAGTGACAGTGTAAAGAGCATACTCATTATCCTCAAACAATTTCTTTGAGGACCTGGGAACCTGAGAACAGTTAGGATAAAAATTATTGAAAACACAGTGCGAAAAAATAATAGTGTTCATATTGGTATATTCCATAAACACAACAAATCAATAATTTACCACATAGTCGGTCAATGTCTCGTAACATGCTAGCCAGTCTTTTTGAGAATACTTTGGAACAACTGCAAGGAGAGTCACGAGATGTTCTGACGCGACAATATCTTCTTGCTTAACTAAGCTTGAGAGGTCACGAACAGCTAAGCTGTAACAAAAAGGTGGGAAATCATCCACATTGCCACAAAATATACAAAAAATCTCAGTAGAGATAAACAGATAAAAGGTTCTCCAGTAAACCATCCACTTCACTGCCTCCTCTTTCCCATAAGTCATTTCCAGTATCTCTTTGATTGCAACTATCTCCTTGTCCATTCTTTTGAGCCACTCTTCACTACAATGTTGTATCATTAAGTATCAAGAATCAAACTATTGCTTATCACAACAATTTTTAGAGTCTTTACATGGTCTTTGCATAATGCTTCCCGTTTAGGAGCCAATGATCCACAATCGAAACATTATCATGTTCATATAGCCAAACACAGCTTAGTGGATATTACCCACAGCACCCAACATAAAAGCCCGAGACCAAGTTGTTTACCTCAGTATCGTCATCGTCAAAGCAAACAAAAAACACGCATGTCTTCATTCATCAGCCATGAGTTCTGAAAATGGGCTATAAGGGCAGATTTTCCTTGTATACGGCCGTATGCCAATGAAACTACTTTCTCATTGTTGAACTTCTCCCATTTCTTCCCGTTAAAAGCCTGCAAATATGGATGATTATATGTTAAGTTCATCTTCTGAAAGTGGAATTACATATCTTAGAATGAAAGCGGAGAGAGATGGAGACCTCTTAAAATGGAATGATGAGATCCGAAGAAAGTATGTTGATGAATGCATAGCCAACATTGAATTTGTTCTGCAAAACCAAAGGTTTTATCAACAGCTCATTGTATCAGTTAATGAATTTGTAACCTTCTATTTTCATCAGTCGGCTCTAACAACATCAATCTCAGTGTATATGTTGATAAAAGCATGAAAGAAAGTTATATTCCACAGCAATATTTCACAAGAAGTAACGACAATGAAAAGAAAAGCTTACTTATTTGGAATGTTCTTAATCATTAAGGTAGTCCGAGAATCCTCTCCATGTTGGGAATGTCCTGAAATCTACCGTACTATCTCTAGAAAGTATGATAAGTGTCGAGATCAGACATAAGTCATAAATACTGGGTGATCATGATGACTTGCTAGAGCCCGCTCATGATCTATAAGTTTAGGACTTATTACCAGTATTGTATGATCCCTAAGGGTCACACACCATAGCTAACGGGAAAGTTAACAAGGAATTAATACGGTAAGATGCAAGGCATTTACTGTATTTGTACAGAGAATTGGGCCAGACAAAAGACAGTCTTTTGTCTGATTTGGGCCTTGGGCCCAAAAGCCTAATGAGCCATTAGTTTAATTACTTGGGCCCATATAAGGAAGAGGAGGCGCCAGAAAACCCTAAGGCTTCTTGTCTGCGATTTTCTGAGCTCCAGCCGTCCTCTCTCTTTCTCTCTCTCTCTGTTGATTCCGAGCTTGGTCTAGCAGCCTGATCCGTAGCTTGTAAGCGTGTGGATACCTAGGAGGAGCCGGTGATAATCAGCTCTAACTGATCTCTTCATTCCTTTGATCAATCCGCTGCAATCATAAGGTAATGAATCTGATCTGTTTATGATTCAACTGCAAATCACCTAGATCCTAGATGATTATGTGCTAGGTTGTAACCTGTGAATTACACCAATGAATTCACATAATCCTACAGTGGTATCAGAGCCTAGGTCGTTAGGTTTTTGCTTTTTGGATCATATTTAGGTTGTTTTTAATGTTTAGAATCGAATTTGGCTTAAGAAATTTGATTAGAACTTGTAAAAACCCTAATATGAAATCGCTTGTATCAATCGTATGATTGCTTGAAACGATAATAAAATGTCGACTTTGTTTGTTGACTTTGTTTCATGATTGTTGAAAGAATTGAATCGATCATGTGATTGTTGAATTGGAATAAGACAATCGCTTTTGATCATGCTTTATTATAATCATAATCGCTTATTGACTTTGTTTGAATTATAATAACATGATCGTAAATTAATTATCAAGCGAATATGGAAAAGGTCATGTCGATTGAATTATTGTTGATTGTTGATTGAATTAAATTATCAATCGATATGGAATAAGCAATGATTGAATTAAGAATCGATAATGTGTTAATCATTTTGTCCTCAAGTGATTGTTCTGAATCGATTATTAAATTTGCATAAGGTCAAAAACGTGTTTGTCTTAAATGTATGAAGCGATTGTTTGTCTTTGTTGATTTTGAAAAGGACAAAATCGCTTGTGGACTTTGTTATATAATCATAATTGAATCGATTTGTTATGGTTGTTAAGATCATGATTTTGCCTTTAAGCTAAAAGACAAAATCGTTTCAAAACTTTTAATAATTATGGTTTAAGCGGTTAACCCAAATCGCGGTTTGCTGGAAATTATTTAATACAATTGGTATTATTTAATTTCTGGTTAAACCGGATTTAAAAATTCAAAATTGAATTTTAACCTAAACCGAAGGCTGGTCTAAGTTTGATTTGGTTGGACCAAATAATTTAGAGCTGGTCTGGTTTAGTAAATAACCAGTTGGATTTAGTAATTAATTTGGTCTTGGACCAGAATTAATGAACCGACTCGGTTATGTCAAATTATTGGGCCAATTGGAATTATGTGGTCTTGGGCCAAGAATTGGGCCTATAATTTGTGACCCAACCGAAAACTTTAATAAAACATTAAATTAGAAGTTTCTAATTTTGGCATGTTAAGAAATTTCTAAATATAGTAAGTTTCTAAATTTAGAAAGTTTCTAAAATAAGTAGGTTTCCTAAAATAGAAAGTTTCCATATTTAGTAAGTTACTTGAATTGGAAAGTTTCCCAAAATAGTAATCTTCTATTTTTGGAAAGAAAACCTAAAATCCTCAAAACCAATATCAAGCTTGGATGTCTTGCCCAATCTTGTCAGCTACTTAATGCTTATTCAATTACAGATATGGCTTACAGTGTGAGGTGTCTGTTTTTGCGTAAGTAAAGTAGTATATAGTCACTAATTTCATTGGGAGTCCCAGACTTTAGTGATTATTTGGCTGTAAGAGATTGGTTTCCTTGACTGGGCCATCGGGAGTCCCGGGCCTTGAGACATCTGGTGTATTGGGCCTTGGGCCCAATTCACAACCGAGAGTTATTGGATATAACTAGCTGTGTGTATGCTTACCAAGTAAAGCTACTTCTGGGTGACGGCCAGTGGCCCGCTTTAGATTTAGCTGAACATGGGTCTCGGAATCATTGCATTCTTATGAGGTTAAACAAAGAAATTTTGAATGCAATGCGAGTTTTCTAATAAGTTATTAAGATTACTCTTTTATGAACTGAATAACTAAAACTCTATTTATCTCTTAATTTCAGTTATGACTAGCACAAACAATCAAAACACTTTCTCGATCCGGTCTGTCCTTGAGATGGACAAACTGAACGGATCAAATTTCTTGACTTGGTCGCGGAACCTGAGGCTAGTCCTCAGGCATGAGAGAAAGGACTATGTCCTTGAGAGAGCTCTCCCCGTGAGGATCGGGTCCAATGCCTCTCATGCAGTATATGATGCTTGGAATAAGCATTATAATGATGCGGTAGATGTGCGTGGTCTGATATTGGCTACCATGGACTCAGATTTGCTGAAGCAATATGAGAACATGGAGTCGCCAATAGAGAGGATCAGCAGCCTGAAATTGAAATTTCAGGAGCAGGTAAGAGTGGAGAGATACCAGTTGGTTAAGTCTCTCACTAGCTGCAAGCTACCAAATGATCATCCAGTATGTCCTCATGTCAGTAAAATGATGGGTTACATTGATAACCTGAGGAAACTGGATTATCCAGTTAGCCAAGAATTGGCAACTGAGATCATTCTGCAGTCACTGCCGTCAAGCTATGATAAGTTCAGAAGGAACTATATCAAGAAAGGCTTAACGAAGACGCTGACTGAACTGCATGATATGCTCAAGACAGTTGAGCCAAACGTGAAGAGTACCCTGTATAATCTCATAATGGAGAAGGGTAGGTTTACTAAACCTAATGCTGACAAGGGTGAAGACAAAGTTGTCCAGATTTTGAATCATGGCAAGCGTGTGTCTTCTGAGCCCGAGTCAGATACATCTTACGTTGGTAAGTGCTGCTACTGTAAAGAGACTGGGCATTGGAAGAGAGATTGCATTAAATTCATGGAAGATTATGAGGAGTTGAAGTTGATGTATAAGACTACTTCCTCAGGTATTCATGTTATTACTTCAAGTTCTACCTTATAGGTATTGGATACTGGTTGTGGCACTGATATTTGTTATAATATGCAGAGCCTAAGCAACAGTAGAACGCTGAAGGAAGGACAAGTGGAACTGCATGTCTGGAAGGAGCTATGGATGCTGCCTCAGCCATAGGGTTTTCACTTGTAGATGCCTTTGAGGCTTGGTTTTATTGAGTAATTGCTACAATGTACCTGCTTTAAGCAGAGTTGTCTTTCATCTTCTTGTAAGAATTTGAATGTTTTTCATTTTGATAAAAGACAAGTTTTTTTCTTTTGATCTCAATGAAATATTGATTGTAGCACCCTATTCAAGGAATGGGTTTTATATCTTAAACCAAAGAGTGCCTAAATGTAACATAAATACCGAATTGGTTTAAATCTGATGAATTAAACCTGATTTTTCTTGGCGTAAATGTTTTGGTCACATAGAGTGAGTCGGATTCAGATATCCCATAGTTATGGACTTTTGGGCTCATTTGATCGGATATCTTATGAGACTTGAATTCTGCTTACTGGACCAAAAGACAAAGGGCCCATCTTAGCCGAGCTAGAGAAAGGCCCAAAGGCTTATTGGACCTTGAACATACTCATGTATGTGGCCCGATGAGCAGCAATGCCAGAGAAAATTTCCTGTACTTCATTATCTTTACTGATTACTTCAGTGAGTATGACTGTGTTCATTTGATGAGACACGAGTCGAAATTCTTTGAAATGGTCGAAAGAGTTCCAGAATGAGGTATAGAATCTGAGTGACAGAAGTATTGAGACTTTGGATTAGATCACGAGTGAGAATACTTAAGTCATTGATGGTGTGATCATCTGAATAAGTGTGAAGTCGTTTCACAGCTCATTTCTCCTGAAAACCTGGAGGTGTTTCTGTGAGAAAGAATCAGATCTTATTAGAAATGATTAAAGATGAGTCACACGAATCTTCCATGATATTATTTAAGAATAATGCTCTACAAATATCTAAGTTTACGCTGAAATAGTTCCACCAATATCAGTTGAAAGACACCACATAAATGTGGACTGGAAATGATCCAAATTCGTCTTTACTGAGTATTTGAAGTTGTGCTACTTCGCTGGTTGTCCTAGGGAAACCAAGGCTTGTTACCTTTTACGTCCATTCCGAAAACGAAGTTAGGTTGTTCGGAATTCTGTTTTCTAAAAGGAAAGTTACTTTCCAAGAAGAACAGTGGGAGTAAAAGTATAACTCGAAGAAATTCGAGAAATACAGGAGGCTGCTCAACCTGTTGAGGAAGAGCAGCGGATGGATTTACAGATTTCTGTAGAATCTACACCTGTAGAGCCTGAAGTTCGTAGATCTGAATGAATCCGTCACTAATCCGAGAGTGATTTCTCGTGATTAATTGCCATGATCTGATGATCATTGAAAGTGACGAACCTGCGAAATTCAAAAAAGCGAAAGTGAGCCCAGACTCCGAAAAATTATACTGTATGTAAGTTAGCTTCATCGATCCATTCATGGATGGAAGCAAACATATCGGAGTTGGAATCTTCGTTCTGTTGAAGTAGTCAAGGTTTTGACTTGAACAGGAACGAAGTGGAACTGTGCGTTTACTAATAGATAAGTGGGAGCGATGTTGCATTTCTCATAGTATATGTCGAAGACATACTGATTCTCGGAAATAACGTTCCAATGCTGCAGTCGGTAAAGGACTGGCTTGGGAGTTGTTTTTATGATTGACATGGGTAAAGCCACGTATGTTCTTGGATTTTGGATCTAAAGATAGAGATCCAAAAGAGCTGATAGGACAAAGTCAGGATTCTTATATTGACAAAGTCCTACACGTTTTCAGCATTCCAAGAAGGGTTTTATGCCAATGTCACATGGCATTACGTTAAGCAAGAAACAGTGTCCTACGATAACTGCTGAGCTTGAATGCATGGATGAGATTCCATATGCGTCGGCAATTGGATCTATCATGTATGCCATGACACGTACTTGTTTTGATGTTGCTTTAATGTTAAGCAAGACAAGTAAAGACCAGTCAAATCCAGCAAAGTATCACTGGATAGACGTAAAGAATATCCTGAAGTATTTGAGGAATACTAAGGATAAGTTCTTGATTTACGGAGAAAGTGAGGTGCTAAAAGTCGGTAGAGTCTGAAAGGCAAATTTCCAACAGACAAAGATGATTTCCGGTCACAGTCCGGTTATATCTTGTGTCTGTCTGGCGGTGCAAGGCACTGTTGCTGACTCCATGACTTAAGCTGAACATTTCGCAGCTTGGGTAGCGGCGAAAGAGGTTGTTTGGAAAGAAGAGTTCATCACTGAACTTGATGTGATTCCCAGCATAGATGAGACTAGCTGCACATCAGAGGTCCAAACACCTTGAGGGTAGGTATAACCTATTCCGTGAGATAAATGACAGAGGTGTTAAGTAGATCAGCAAGTTTCAACAAATGAGAACGTTGCTAATCTATTAACGAAGCCACTCCTTAGACCTAAGCACGAGTCGCGGACTGTAGCTGTAGGATAAGTGAAATTAAGATGTAGTCTTAATTTCAGTGGGAGTTTGTAAAGGGCTTTATTTAGTTGTTTTGAAAGGTTCATGTAAACATAATATTTTATGTTTATGAAATCTATGATTTATGGATTATTTTAACTGTGATATAAATAATCGTTCCAAAATGATTCATGTCATTATATATGGGCCATCGAAGTACATGAGTAGACTTGATCCTGAAACCCCATATTTAACGAAATGACATAAATCATAGTGTCCATAGTCGAAGGTTGTTGAAATTGGAACACCAACAACCACTTGAGACTAGATTGTGTTGAGACTTATGACCAAGTTTCGAGGGGTCATAGATGCGCGGCATCAAAGTCTACACATAGGTATATGTAGGGGAGCATATGACCGGACATGGCCCGCTGATGAGAACTCTACAAGATATTAATATCTGTGTCATAAGAGGTTCTCATATACGACTATAGAGTATAGTCCTTAGACCTGAATTCGCATGCATGTGGCTGCACATGGAGTGATGCGCTTTGATCATTGTCTAACGCTGTTTCGTAACTGGGAGCTATAAGGACCTTGGTTGGGTGTATTATGAAGTATGTAGTTCACAGTGATGGAACAAGATGGGATTTGTCCCTGCCGTTTAACGGAGGTAATATCTCTAGGCCAATCGGAGACTTGATATCTGGTAAGAGAGTGGCCACTCCCAAACGGACTTGCCCAAGTAGTTTGCATTGTCAGTATCAAATCTGGTCCGATGAACATGGTCTGGCTATATAAGGATGACACGCATCTTGCCTTATGCCAGATCGAGATATTGAGACAAAAGGATTAGGGAATGTAGGATTCCAGTACAAGTGGGAGATTGTTGGGAATGTCCTGAAATCTACCGTACTGTCTCTAGAAAGTATGATAAGTGTCGAGATCAGACATAAGTCATAAATACTGGGTGATCATGATGACTTGCTAGAGCCCGCTCATGATCTATAAGTTTAGGACTTATTACCAGTATTGTATGATCCCTAAGGGTCACACACCATAGCTAACGGGAAAGTTAACAAGGAATTAATACGGTAAGATGCAAGGCATTTACTGTATTTGTACAGAGAATTGGGCCAGACAAAAGACAGTCTTTTGTCTGATTTGGGCCTTGGGCCCAAAAGCCTAATGAGCCATTAGTTTAATTACTTGGGACCATATAAGGAAGAGGAGGCGCCAGAAAACCCTAAGGCTTCTTGTCTGCGATTTTCTGAGCTCCAGCCGTCCTCTCTCTTTCTCTCTCTCTCTGTTGATTCCGAGCTTGGTCTAGCAGCCTGATCCGTAGCTTGTAAGCGTGTGGATACCTAGGAGGAGCCGGTGATAATCAGCTCTAACTGATCTCTTCATTCCTTTGATCAATCCGCTGCAATCATAAGGTAATGAATCTGATCTGTTTATGATTCAACTGCAAATCACCTAGATCCTAGATGATTATGTGCTAGGTTGTAACCTGTGAATTACAACAATGAACACACATAATCCTACACTCCATTCATAATTTTGTCCACATCATGCAGAAGCTATTTCCTGATCCATTGGAAAAACAGTCTGGGAAAATTGCTTCAATTTACAATTTTCAGATCACACAATTACGATTCAGAAAGTAAGATTCAGATACTCGTTATGGTTTTTGTCGGTGGCGATGTCAAAGTTTCTACGGTTGTCGGTGCGTTTGTAGATGGAGTTTGTACTCCAGATGGAATCATTTAGAGAAAGATTCGCCAGATTATGCGGCGTCTGGACTCTCAGTTGATCGCTGAACTGCCAAAACGATTGCTGAGGGAAAATCTGTGAATGAATTGGTGAGATTTAGGTTTAGGGCTGTTTAAGTAGAGGAAAAGGATTCTCTCCGTAAGATCATAGAAAGAAAATTGAGACTGAAAATATATTTCATCGTTGTTATGGAAGTTGTGGGAGGAGGTTGAGCGAAGAGAATGAATAGTGGATATGAATCGTGGAAGAATTTTAGTTGAAAAAAAAAATAGAGAAAATCGTGGAAGAATAATTAGAAATGGAAAAGAAAAATTAGAAAGCGTATAAGTTGAGCGAAAATGGCTGAGAGATTGACACGTTGAAAAATGACACGTGTCACATGTTTAGAGTGTCAGTTAAGAGTGATTTTGCTAGTGAATTATAGTAAAAAGATTTAGGCTCCAAACAATGGAGAAGGTTCTCTCCAGTTAGAGAGAGAAACCTCTCTCCGGACGCCCATCGTCTCCTTCATCACGTTTGATCCTTCGACGATGGTTTGCCTCCGAATTGTGGGGTTTTTTTTCTTCTGATTTCTCGATCTTACCACATCTTCATCCTTCAGATCGAGCAATCTTTTTTCCCCTTCGTTTTGTTGGTACGCCGACTATCGCGGCTTGTTTTGTTTTGGTTAGTTGTTTATGCTTCAAGACAATCCTTTCTGTTCTTATTTCAAGGATTTGTCTCGTTTTATCTCGAATAATTCGGATTAAAATCCGATTTGTCTCCGGTTTCTAGTGTCGGAGCTTCTCGATCTCTCCTCCCGGTGGCTCTTCTTCCATGGCGGAATCGTTTTTCTTCTTTCTCTTTGCAGGTTCTCTCCGACTCCTGGAGTAATATCGTTGTTGCCTCTCCACTCGGCTTGGAATCAATAGGACTGCCCACTTTTGTGTCGGTCCGGCGCAGCTCTTCCTCGGTTTGAGATTATCAATGAAGAGTTTGTAGCCGTTCGTCATCATCATCCGTCATCTCTTCCATAGCTCTGTTGGTGGCTCGGGAGATCGGCAGTTTGGGAATCTTTCGACGGCAGAGATGAATCGGCGTGTTGCTTCTGGCGAGCTCTCCGGTGCTTCGTCATCGCGGATTGCATGCCGGCAACGCTGTCCTGTGGACACCTGACTCCCCTTGTGCTTATCCATTCTCGTGCTACTCTGCACGTTTTTCATTTTAGTTGGGCCAGGGCCCAGTAGTTTATTTCTCTGCCTGGACTTCTTGTAATCCCTACTGTTTGCCCTTTTGGGCTTAAGCCAAATGCAATGTTGACAAAAAAAAAAATTAGGCTCCAAACATAATTTTTGTTTTCCGCTTAATGAAAAAACGGTATAGCATTGATATAATGCTATTAATGAGTATCCCACTCCAGCACATCCTCTATAACAGCACTTCGCAAAACCGTGCTATCCTCATATGCTATCAATGTTCAAATCTCTTATAGTGTCACCCTACTCTAGTCCCTTCCAAAGTGGCATCATTGGATGTTAATCCTCAGTGTCAATGGGTATCTAATTAATACTTATATTCTTTCTTTTTCTTCTTCTTCTTTTTTATTTATTTATTATTTTTATTTTAGACATAAATATAAAACTTTTCTAAGGGGAGAGCTGGAAACAAGAGTCTCAGACTAACTTAGTAAAGCATTAGATGAGGACTGACCTTCACAAAGAGAAACCTACAACTGGCTACTTTGGTTTCATAACCGAAAACATGGGCAATCGATGTCTTATTGATCTACTTTGAGTTTTCCATTAGTCTTAAACTAGTGCTAAACCTATGTGAAAATGGTGCATCAAGTTCCAAACAATAAGGCAAAAACCCAATCAATATTCATCTCCAAAACAACTGATTTTGACTCGATAAAACCGAATAAAACCGATTAGACTCGAAAAATCGAATAAAAAGAAACGAAAACAACCAAAAAAGAAACCATGTTGGTAACATCCCCCCCAGATTACTTCACACTGTCCCAGTGGGAAAATAAATCTAGAAGAGGGAAAACAAAAACCAAAAATAAAAAACCGAATTTTTTTCCTAAGGAGTGGTCTTGTGTCGACCGACACAAGTTATAATCGGACATCCCAATTTTTTTTTCCGCAGCTTGTGGGTGTGTCGACCGACAAAAAATTTTGTGTCGACCGACATAGCCAAATCGGGAGATAGAAACTTTTTTATCGATCGATATATTGCTCGCAAAACATTTTTCACGCGTGGAGAGGGTGTGTCGACAGACACAACCTCATAATAATATGAGTTACGTTTTTTTATAGATTCCTAAGTAAAACTAAGCTAGAAGAAAAAGCCAAAAAAAACTTACAAGTGGGTTACCTCTCACTAAGCGCTGGTTTTTAGTCATTAGCTTGACTATTGCAGTAAGGTGCATGTCATGGCGGCCGCGATCCGCTGTGGTACACAGCATACGTCTTCTCCGGATCAAGCAGGTAGGCAACAACAGGGTGGGATCGTCTGGGTGGGTGAGAATGTCTACATGCAAAAGGAGAAGGTTTAGAAGACACATACCTTTTCTTGGGTGGAAGTGGTCTCGGTCCCTTGGAGTACACAACATATGTATCTCCAAGATCAATAATGTAGGCAGTAGCTGGAATCGTAACTATGGCTCCTGTGTGGGCTCTTAACCTCTCGTAACTATGGCAACTACCAGGTGTAGCTGCTTCCTCAGGTAATATCTGAACTACTTCTGTCTCATGGTACTCAGGAGGCTTGGGACCTGGGTCTGGAGGCTTGGGGTCAGGACCCGGAGGCTCAAGAACATGCTCTGGAGGCTCTGGTGGTGGTTCAGCTGCACTCGAGCTCGTCAAAACGTCGGTTTGGGGCTGCACGGGGTCATTTCGGTCGACACAGGTCCGTGTCGATCGACACACCCACAAAAGAAGGACTTTGGCTCGGGAAAGCCTTTTGTCGGTCGATACACATGTACATGTCGACCGACACAAGCTCAGAAGAATCCTCATCTTGTGCCTTAGTCAAATTTTCATCCGTTTGATGGGTTTCAGGCATGTGTCGGTCGATCTGTCGACCGACACAGCCTCAGAATCTTCAAATTTAACTTTTTCTTCTATTGCTGCATCATATTCTTCATTGATTTCCTGTTTTTGATATGTTCCTTCAGTATCCCATGCATGTTGAGATACTTCCCATGACCACTTCTTGGAATTCAACTCTTCATTAGCTCTCCTTTGGCTTTCAAGAAGCTGTTGGAACATCTCGAACACGCTAAGTTGTTGAAATGGAGCTTCCTGAACTTGCAAAGGAGCATCATCCCAACCATTGTAGACACCCCTCGAACCTCTGCTCTGAAACCCATGATTCTGCTCTGGAGGTTCATCATTTAGGCGATCCATCTCCGCTTGAATGGCTGCTCTTCTGGAGTAGAAAAGATATAGACGGTTCAAATCAGCCAATGTCTCAACCGGCTACTCATGTGGCTCTATAACCGGTTGGACTACAACATCAAGCCTCTGATGTCTATCATTATAATTTTTCCCCTCATCATCAACCATCTCTCCTTGTGCATTCCACTTTAGAATAATCACCTGAAGTGGAGGCATTGTTGTTGTTCACCTGAAAACCAAAAATAAAAGAAAAGAATAAACGTAAGTAAATAAAAACAAAAATAACAAAAAGCTACACTTAATTTTAGTCCCAAAACTCTTATTAGCTCTTAACCGAGTCCCCAGCAACAACGCCAAGAACTTGATGTGAGTAAGTTTTACCCTAATTAAAACCGCAAGTGCACGGTTGTGCAGTTGTAGTATTTAGGGATCGAATCCACTGGGACTCGTATAACACAACAGAGTTCGAGTTTCAAGCTAAGCTAGGCAGGAAAAATGTTATTAAAAGACAAAAGACAACAGTAAAAAAATCGGGCTTCAGTGTGAAAAGCAAGAGAGAACGAATAGCTAGGTTTTCAGGTATCGCAAGAAATCCAATTGCAGTTAGGATAATTCTAGGGTTCAATTAGGTTCTAGAATACAAACTTTCTAATGTATTAAATACAAACTCTCGTCAACTATTTAACCTATGCTAACTTGTTTCGAATTCAACTCTTGTTGTTCATCTAACTCATTAACATGCAAAGGGATCTAGTTTGATCGGTTCACAAGCTCCTTAGCCGACTCTCGCCGGAACTAAGATAACTTGCTCATATAATTCTATACAATTAATCAACTCAACTCTCGCTGCAGTAGACTAATCTAAGACTTAATTTCTACGTAGGAAATCCACATTTTAAGTGAATTAAGTGCAATTAGATGAAGAACAATAAATAAAACCTAGTTTTCAAATCACCCTAACTAACAATCTTCAAACCATAGAAAACCCTAAACCTAACAATAAAACTAGCAAAGCATAGAGGGAGAATTCGCAGATAACATATTAAGATAAGACATAAACGAATTCAGCAGAATAAAGAAGAAATGATTAGAAAACTTCTCCAAAAACCGATGAATCTGGGTTGCAAAACCCTAACTATGAATCCTTGAATCTCCAAACCCTAAGCTATGAGTCGTGTGTCTTTGAGACTAGAAAGTCTCGTGATTTTCTAAATTACAGACCTAAAATGCCTTTTAAATACATTAGGGAAGATTTTTTTAAGTTTGGGACCGAGAAACGGAAACAATAAAGCCCAAACGAAGAAATCTGGCCGATTTGCTATTCTGCCGACCGACACAGATGGCTTGTGTCGACCGACATAAGGCTTCCTGATTTGTGCTTTGCGTGAAAAATCCTGAAAACTTCCATTTTTGCTCTGTTTCGCTCCAAATGACCCCAAATGCTCCAAAGCTCTTCTAGGTCATGCAATAACCTGAAAAACACTAAAAATGCAAAATATGGGTTCTAAAACCGGAAAAACCCGAATATATCAATATACTCGGGACGTGTGGGACATTCTGGTTAGGAAGATGTTGGGTACAAACTTCAAATCGAGTTGGGGTGAGGTGATAGAGCTCATTATCGACGATTCCTTTGACAAATCTGTATGGTTTCTGGTAAGATACTCATTTCAGGTAGCGATACAATCCATTTGGTGCGAGAGAAATGGTAGGTGGCATGGTGAACCGAGTACACCACCTACACGACTAGCCTCAATGATTGACAAGGGCATCCGAAATCGAATTTCGACTGTACGAGAAGATGGGAATGGGAGATATGCTTCTCTTATAGGTTTCTTGGTTTGCTTCTAGATAAAAGAAGATGTAACTAAAGTTGATTCTTTCATTGTTTTGGTTTTATTTGCTTTACCCAGTTAAAACTCAAAAAACGAAGCTTCATTGTAAAAAAATGTTTTTTGGTATTAATTTTAAATATTTTGACAAAAAAAAGTATACATAAAAACTCATATATTTTAGTATCCGGTTTGATTTTCCGATTGGGTTTAAAAACATTGGTCATATCCGTAATTTTTTTAGAACCGAAAAAGTCAATTTAACATCTTCATAGAAGAACTAGAGTGACGACAACTGTTACCTTTTAATTGGCTCACGTTTCTGACCGTTTAGGATTGAAAACATTGGCCAGACTCGTAATCCCTGATTTTTGACCCTAAAACAAATTAAACATCCTCGAAGCAAAACTAGGGAGGCGACACGTGTTACTTTCTAATTGGACGTTATATCTGACCGTGTGCATAAATACAGAGCCGGGAGAACAAGGAAGGTCTCTGAAAGCCTGGGGAAATTAGGGCTTCTGGATTCGATTAAAGATTTTCGGGTTTCTGTAAGATCAAAAATTTTCCGGGTTTCTGGATTCGATCAAAGATTTTCCGGCCACAAAATGGTAATCCCCAATTTGCTCCCATTTACTTTTCGCTAAATATTTCCTGATTTATGCTGGAAAGCATCGATTAATTATAGATCCTAATGATTTTTCCTAAGTTTCCGCGATTCGATCCTAGGGATTCAATTCTAGGGATTCGATCCTAAGTTTCCGCTGATATTTTATAAAGATCCCAAAAAAGTTTCTGATTTTCTATATTTAATTCCGATCTTAATTTCCCTTTTGTGCATCAAAGAACGAAAACTGGAAAGATGCCAATTTCACTAGTTCTAAGCGTGGTAAGGCAAGGACAGGCCAAGAAATGATAAGGTAATCCGCGCGATTTGCTCTCTTAATTTCCTGTGATTTAATTCCTATATTTATGAAAGATTGATCATTATTTAATTGTTTCAGCAATGGAATTGGAATGAATCTATGAAACTTTGGGATAGAAGATTTCTATTAGATACTCATCTTTCAGAGGTTGCCAAGGCATTGAATAGGCCCATCCAAGACTGTAAGGAGCATCTTGCTACTCTGAAGGAGGCCGTGATTAAGAAACCGCTATACAACATTGCCATCTCTAATGAAGACGGAAAGTTTGAAGAAGGGAGACGTTCGTTTACCGAAGCCGATGTAACAAAGGCCCTGGAAGGTGCTTCAATGATGAGAAAATCTGGAAAGCTTTTTTTTGACAGAGAGAGTGTGTGATACACAGGGCGTACTGGTATCTATTTCGAAGACATTGAGGGCCATGAAAGTCTGAAGGAAAACTTTTTCATTAAGAATGATATTTTATTATATACATATATAGGATGACAGCATTTTTGGAACTCGTGTGTGTCGAAGAAATGATACTGGAGTCCTTAATTTGAGGAGATTTTTTTTTTTTGAGAATTGGAAGATCTTGTCTAAAAAATTGAATCCAAGAATCTTGATATTATGTGCTTCAGCTAAACGTCGTGCTATTGCAAAAGCAGTTTTGAAACTGCTTCCCCACAGATATAGTTTATCTTTGTTGAAAATTGATTTGTACAATTTTTGAATGTTAATTATTTGCAGGCTCTCAATTGCTTCATAAGTCTCAATTGCTTCATAAGAAAAGATTAGCTAAGAAGATATTGTCTAGTGGATTAAGAAAATGTAAAAAAAAAAGTGATTGACTTTTATTGTCTGGTGGGAGAGGTAGACAACTTTCTGGAGGATCAACACGCTCATCATCACACTTATTTTCAGAGTTTTTTTCCTTTGATGTTTTAGACTTTATACTGTGAATTTAGAAACTTTTAGATACTTGTCTTTATATTTTTGTGGCGCTTGTTATGTTTTTTGGAGTAAAACATTTTATCATCCGATCAGAAAAACTTTATGCTAAAACTTAGAGAGGCTGATTGTTTTTGATAGATTTTCCCATTAGTAAACAAAAACCAAAGAAATACTTCTAGGAGGTTTTAAAAAGCACTGTTGATTTTCTTTTTCTTTTCTATATTCTTATTTATTGCAAATAATGTTATTTTGTCGATTAATGTTTAACTATATGTTTATGTTTGTTGTCTTTTTGCAATAATGTGTTTCTTACTTTAATGAAATATATATATATATATATATATATATATATTCTTTATTAATACTGTTTTGGCACTATTGTAACAAATGATATATATATATATATTGTTATCAATAAAATTTTATAGATTTAATTAGGAAATTATTAAACACAAAAAGCAAAAACAATATTAAAGAAAATAAAAAAATAGTTTTGTTCAAAGTAATAGAGAAAAGACAAAACTACCAAATTATATAGATTATATATGTTTGTTTTATTTTAGAAAATGAACATATGTGCATTTTTATCAATATTTATTCTCAAAAATTGTGAGTGTTTTTTATTTACAAAATGTAATTTTCATTAGAGAAAATGACATAAGAAAAAAAATTTGGCACAAAAATAACAGGCATGTCAAAAATGCCACTTTTCTTTTCAATTTTATCCCATGTTCTCTCAAATTCTCGATTGGCTTCTTCTTTAGTAATGACACGCAGAGGAGTTCGTTCATCTCTTCTCCACATCGTCTCCGACAGAGAAATGCGCCATCTCCATCTAGCTCCGACGATCCCTCTCCGACGATTCTAAATGTCACAAAACATGAAAATCAAATAGCCAATCCGAACGAGATATTCTTTATATAGCGAAGGAGAGAGAGGAGGCATAGGCCGAGTTAAACGATACAGCGGAACAAGAGAGGCTGAAAGCGATTGAGGAAGAGGAGGCGCGAATCAAAGAGAAAGATCTCAAGAAATTCGAGGAGAGCGAGAGAGCTTGGAGAGAGGCTATGGAGATTAAGAGGAAAAAAGAGGAGGGATATGAAACAAAACGGGAAGAGGAAGAGAGGCGTTGA
Organism: Orychophragmus violaceus; assembly: GCA_030180135.1. NCBI lineage: Eukaryota > Viridiplantae > Streptophyta > Magnoliopsida > Brassicales > Brassicaceae > Orychophragmus > Orychophragmus violaceus. Next base: position 82,959,011 of record CM058230.1, on the reverse strand, counting down.
AAGGATCTAGACGAGTTGAGAAAGCTTAAGGTAGTATTTTGTTTGTTGTCAATTTTCTTAACAGTCACTATATGCCATGATTCACAATTTTTTATTGTGAGTGTTTTATTTACAAAATGTAATTTTATTAACAGATTTATGAGCTTATTTGAGTACTTTAAATTCATGAAACAAAAACTAAATTTTTTGAAACATAAACACATTTTCTAAAAGTTATCCTCTCTCTTTGAAAGGAAATCGGTTTGATGGTCCTGTTAGATGTCGCCTGGATCATGCTCTAGGTAATGGGGACTGGCACTCTGTGTTCACTCACTCCCATGTGCTCTATCTGCAAATGATCGGTTCTGATCATGGACCCATTATGGCGGAATGTGAGGTTGGTCCTGTTAATCGGAAGGGAACTTCTCGATTTGACCAAAGGTGGACTGGGAAAGATGGAATGTCCGATGCTATTGAACATGGGTGGAGGGGTTCCCTCGAGGCTAGTGGAATAGGTTTTGTGGACCGAATTATTAGCTGTCGATCATCTCTGGCCAGATGGAAGAAGGCTCAGGTGTCGTTTGATAAGGAAAAGATTAATAACCTAAAGAATCATCTTGAGTTGGCCAAAAATGATTGATCTTTTGCCACAAGTGGAGATTCCGGATTTCGAAAGAACTGAAAGATGCTTATCATGAGGAAGAGGTTTTCTGGCAACAGAAAAGTAGGGTTACCTGGCTCCAAGTGGGCGATAAAAGCACAAAGTTCTTTCATGCTGCCACTAAGCACCGCAGGGCTCGGAACCTTATTACGGGTCTGGAAAATAATGAAGGTGGGTAGGTGGAAGAGGAAAAAGAGCTGGAGAATGTTATGTGTGGGTATTTCATGGAGTTGTTCATGTCCTATTCCCCTTCGAATTTTGATCTGGTCCTTGAGCCGGTTCAAACACGGGTTACGGAGGAAATGAACATCATGCTAACTGCTCCAATATCGGAGGATGAGGTTCGTGTAGCCCTATTCCTCATGCATATGGAATAAGCCATTGGCCCTGATGGTATGACCGCACTGTTTTTCAACAATCTTGGGAAATTATTAAGAACGACTTGCTGGACATGGCGAATAATATTTCGGAACATGGGGTGTTTAATGATTGATTGAATCAAACAAACATATGTCTAATTCCAAAAACCATGAGGCCCCGGAAGATGGCGGAGTTTAGACCAATCAGTTTATGTAATGTCGGGTATAAAATCATATCGAAAGTTCTTTCCCAGAGATTGAAACGAGTTCTCCCAAACCTTATTTCAGAGACTCAGTCAGCCTTTGTGGCCGGGGGGTTAGATTCAGACAATATCCTCATTGCGCAGGAGATGTTCCATGGCCTTCACACTAATAACTAATGCAAAGGTAGTTTTCTGACAATAAAAACAGATATGAGTAAGGCGTATGATTGGGTGGAATGTATTTCTGTTGAAAACCTTTTTCAAAGAATGGGTTTTCATCCAAAGTGGACTAGGTGGATTATGAAATGTATTAACTCGGTCTCTTATAAGATCCTTATTAATGGTCACCCTCCTGGTATGTTCTCCCTGAAAGGGGACTCAGACAAGGTGACCTGCTTTCTCTTTATTTGTTTATTTTATGTAGGACATATCACAGTCAATGTGCGATTATTCTAGAAAGTGTGAGTAACTATGGATGGGTTTCGGGACAGCAGATTAATTTAAAAAAAAAAATCATCTATTACCTTTTGGACCTTCATCCCGGCAGAACAGAGGCAGGCCCTCATGAATTCATTAGGTATCCTTACTGAGGGTGGAATGGGATCTTATATGGGCCTCCCCGAAAGTCTAGGGGGAAAAGAGTAAGGTTTTTGCCTTTGTTCGAGAGAGGCTAAAGGATAGAACGATTTTCTGGTCTTCCAAGCTACTTTCTAAAAGGGAGGGGGGAAAGAGTTTTTAATTAAATTGGTGGCTTCAGCTCTGCCCAACCATGTTATGACATGCTATCATCTACCTAAGACGTTATTGTTAGATTTTGGTGGAGCTCTGGGGGAAATAGACGAGGGCTACATTGGCTTAAATGGAAAAACCTATACGCTCAAAAAGAGGAGGGGGGGAATAGGGTTCCGAACCATTGATGAGTTTACTTCGGCTCTTTTTACAAACAAATTTGGAGGTTAATTCAATTTCCAGATTCTCTTTTGTAAAGAGTTATGAAGGAGAGATACTACCGATCCTCTGGCCCTATGGCTGATAATCGAGTCTACTCTCCGTCCTATGGATGGACAAGCATTATGTCGGCTAAACATGTTCTGGAGAAAGGTCTTATCAAAATAGTATGCTCCGGTAACTCTATCTCTGCTTGGACGGACCATTAGATTCCTGATGTATGGCCAAGACCTGCCCGTCCTCGGAATACCAATTATCCCCCTAACCTTAAGGTTAACCATATGATGATTAGGTTTATAGCCTATCTAAGGGTCATCAATTCCCCTTGTACGTTGTAGCACAAAGGGTTATCGAATCCTAGGAACTGGGCTAAGGGGCGAAGTCACTCGACTGAAAAGAGAAGGGCGGGAGGTTAAGACCAATGCACTAGGAATGCATGGTTTTTAGATTTTTAAACGTAAGAAACTAAAAGCAAGAAAGAAAACTAAAGATAGAAATGTTGGATATTGAATTGGCTATCAAGATGTGATTAACGACTAAACAACAATGATTAAGATTGTATTAAACGCCATCCTAGAAATGGAATTCGCAATCTAGACTAATTCGCTCTCGCGCAACTAATCACTTTGTTAACCACCCAATCAAGAGAAAACTCTCGTTTGTGATTAGATGATTGTCAAGCATACTTCTCCAATTCCAATCAAGTTCACAATCACCCTAGAAAACTAATCTCTTGGGCTAGGAATGAGAGCTCACAAAAGGATTGGTTCAAGCATCTCACTAGACACCTCTCGGTCGTGAGAAGCTTATGATCGAGACTCGGATGAATGAACCTAATCCTAGCACTAGGATCGCCTACTCGCATCCATCCCTAATGCATGGGATGGAACCAAAAATCCTAAGGTTTAGCCTAGCCCGGTTTGTCACGCCGGGTAGGACTACCTACTCTAGATGTAACACTAAGCCTCGGTTCATCATGTCAAGTTAAGCTTTGGGATCAAAACCTAAGTAAAGGATCTAACAAGATTTCGAATCCTAATCATCATCATCTAATCATCAAGACAATTAACAAGCAATACCAATACTCACAATCCATGTTCATCCCTAGGTCTAGAACATTCAAGCAATGGTCAATTCATTCTCATGCAACTAACCTCATGTTAATCACCCAATCATTGGTCTCCCATTTATAATTAAGCAACTAACAAGCATTAATAACAAGTTCCGATAACCAAATTACAACTTAGGCAAGCATTCTCATGAGCTAAGATGTGTAATTCTCATATTTAGTTCATCTAGGCATTTCATCAAACACTTGGTGTTCATGAAATACCATTAGCTCTAGATTAACTTTCTCAAGCCTAATCTAGAATTAGGAACCCTAAATAAGAGAGGAAAACAAGGATCAAGAGCATAGGCAACACAAATCAACCATCAAATCACCATCAATCAAGCAAAATCAATAACCCAACTAAAAACCTAAGAACTAGACATGAAGAAGAAGATAAAAGAAATGGAAATAAAAGATTGCATTAAATAAAAGATGAATAATTATTCTCTTGAAATGGAATTACAAATGAAGATCCAATCCAAATCTCTCTCAAAGGAGAGAAATTGGGATTGTGCCTCCACCCCAAGAGGGAAGAAAACTTATGTCAAAATGAGGGTTTACAAGAGTATTTAAGGTGTTTAGGGTCGGACCGAGTCGACCCGAGACAAACCGGGTTTCGACCCGGTTTAAAACAAGTGAAATGTGGAATCTGGATAGCCCATACCGTGGACACTCCACGGTATTGGTCTTCTGAGATAGTACCGTGGAGTGATACCGGACAGGGTGAACAATATTGGGTAAAAATGGTGATATCTCCCAAAATATAAGCCTAAATGACCTGATTCCAACCGCTGTAGAAAGATGACTTCATTCTCTACAACTTCAATGAAGCACTTGGAGGCTGAATCTGATCGGAAGGCATTCGTTTCTCCAGTTCTTTGGACGATGTTGGCTTTTCCCGGCAAGACAGGGACCCTCCGGTAAAACGGCCATATCTCCTGAACCACATGTCTGATTGGCGTGAATTCAATTTATGTGGCTATATGACTCATTCAGCTACAACTCTTATGAAGGTCACCGAGGCTGAATAGGCTTGGAAACCCTCCGTCCGATCGGTTCTTTGAGAGGCTCCGGATGGATTCTATCTTCTCTTTTGCGCCCAATTCACCTAATAGACACCCAATATACACCAAAAGACTCTCCTAGGACCTAATGCAAAACCTAGAACCTAAATGCAATGAAATCAATCACAAATGCAACAAACTAAACCAATATGCAATGAAAACCTACTCTAAATGCAAGCCTAAATGATGCAATATGTGAGAATATCAACTCCCCCAAACTTACTCTAAAAGACTTAGCCATTCGCATTTCAACATGCATCAATCTCAAAACCCAACCTAAACAATTGTTCATATCCTTCAACCCTTTAACATTCATATGCTTTTTGAGTGGATTGTGATTATGCAATATTTAAGTGAACAAGTTTGGTTAAGGGCAAGGTTATGAGATAAAGGTGATCTCATTATATGCAAGTGGGTTGTCAAAGCACAAGGATCTCTCTAAAAATGAGTGACCTTTAGCATTTAAGGCAATTTATGCATACAAGGTTAGATTCCCATCTACCGAAGTGCCTAATTTGTCTTCTACCTTAGCTCATTTAAAACCCATAAAGTCCCCAATCCTAGGCTACCCTTCTCTTAAGGCTTTTGCCATCAAATTCACTTGCTTCTCTCTTCTTGAGTTTCAAATCTTTCTTAAATAGGGGTTTCTTCTTCTTTCTTGGATTAGTGAAGTGGTGCTTCTTTTCCTTCTTTGAATTTTTGCCCTTCTTTTCTTGTTCTTTGCCTTGCTTCTACTTACTCAATTACTTAGCCATTTTTGGCTTCCTTCTTACTTGCATAAACCGAGGCTCATTTCTTTTCTTAGGGCCATTATCTTTACCTCACCATTCACTTAACTTTTGTTTCCTCTTTTCTTTTCCTTACTGATTCTCTCTCCTTGTTTCTCACCCTCAAAACCATCTCTTTTCTTATCATCTCACAACACCCCAAATAAACCCAATCCTAGATAACCTAACCTAGGCTAACTCCTTGACTTTGGAGTTAGATTCTACATGAGAATCCAATCCTTGTCGCCTAGAATCTAACACGTTTTGCCAAGCTCACTCGGAAAAAAGCCTAACCGTTATTTCACTCAATAAAGATGTTTGGCTAGAAAGAAGGCTTAGTTTAGGGTTGGGGGCTACTTGGACTCACAAGAGTGTTAAAAGGGTGAAATAGAATCCAAATATGTATGTACTATCCACAAGTCCAATCAAACATTACACAAACACAATAATTGATTGTCAAAATTATGGTTCAAATTGGTAGGGTTGAGTTCAATTCACAAGTTGTTTCAATCAAGATAGGAGAATTAAACTTGAGATCCAAGAATGGTTAGTCCTTACTTTCAAGATCGCGAGTAAGCATTAAACAACTAAGAACAAGGGTGTTGAATTAATGCCTAATTGTGATATCTTGGTTCAAAAAATTCTCCCTAATGCAAGTTTTCTAGACTTAATCCTACATGATAAATGCGAAAAATTTCAAAATTTTTAAGATTTCCTAGAAATGCATGAAATTTTCTAAGAATGCATGAGACTCAATGTTCTAAAATGAAATAAGATCACAAAAAACATTGTCAAATGTTGGACTCTCCCCCAAACTTAAATCACACCGTCTCAGTGTGAAGTAAGTCTAAGAAGAACCCTTAAAAAAAGCTAAATCAAAGACTCAAGACAAAGAAAAAATATTTACAAGGGTGCATTTGGTACCTTAATAGGTGGGAGAAGGTGAGGAGGAGGACTCCGTGTACTGTGAACGGCTCGTCGGTTTTCATTCGGACTCAATACCGGTCACCCATACCGTGGATAGTGACCGGTGTTGAATTTTTAGACCCTTCTGAGGTAGTACCGGACAGCTACACTGTGGAGGGTGTCCGGTACTGTTCCTTTTCAAATCACCCAATTCACTCCGTAGCCTTCTTAAACCCTTGAAAACACTCACTAAAAGCATTAAAAAGTTCCCACAAAGAAAGAAAAGCATCAAATTAAAATATATACAAAGATAGGAAAGGGGTGTCTCCCAAGAGCACTTTGTTTTACGTCACTAAGTTCGACGTTGTTACCGTTTTTAGGTGTGTGAGAGGGGAGTGTGAACACTCCAAGGTGGATCCTTGAGCTCAAGCAGAATCACTTTGCTCATAACCTCTTGAAGACCCCTTGGACCTTTATCCTTAAGCTCGGTAGAGAGGATGGATTTTACCTTGGCAAAGGGTTTAGTTCTCCCCTTACACTTCACTTTTTATTCAATAGCTCCATCCTCATACCTCCAAGGTGTGAGGGTCATTGTGCAAGAAGATGGTTCAAGGGTGATAGGGTGGTTATCATTTGATTTCTTCTTCTTGGTCTTGGTGCATTTACCCTTGGTATTCTCCCTCTCTTTCTCAATGGTGGGTGAGAAGAGGGAATCCAAGCAAGATCCATCCAATGCTAATGCGTCTTCAACAGTACCATAACCCAAGGCTTTTTCTCCACAAGATCCTTTCTTCTTAAGACTAGCCTTTGGGGGTGAAACCACATGCATTGTTGATTAGCCACCCATATATTCAACCCTTGGAGCTTCTACATCAACCTTTTCCTCAACCTCCACCTTGCTAGCACCCATCAATTTTTGATGTTGAGAGCCATAGAGGATTTCTTCAATCTCTAACAGAGACTTCTCATTCTCATCAACCGAGTGCTCGTTCACTTGGCTTTCAACAATTTTTGCTTCGATGAAGGGTGTACTAGAATGGGAACATCCTTGAGCGTTTTCATGATCTAAAAGCATGTCCCTAGAAGATAGAGTTTCAACCCTTGCTTCCATCTCATTCAACTCATTTATTATTTTAGCTTGCTCGGTTAGGAGTTGTTGAAGCATGCCCTTCATCTCAAAGTATTGTTGATCTTCTTGAACTTCATATCTAGACAACTGCTTGAGAAGTCTCCCTTCTTGAACGTGATTTACATTCTTAACCTCAAGAATGACTTCTCTTTTGCGTTTCTCTTGAACCAAACAAGCTTCTATTTGTTGCACACCTATGAGCCGTTCCCTCATGTCCAATTCATCTTGCAAGGTTTGCAATTTAGAGTCTTTACATGATCCCTTTAGAGGGGTTGCATCATTCCTCTCCATGTAGCTTCCAAGAATCTTTTAAAAGTTCTCAACAAGAAGCTTTCCTTGATCCATATCGAGGTTAGAAAAACGTCCTTTGCTAACCACATCCAAGGTCCATTTGTTCTCCTTTTCAACTCCTCTATAGAAGATGCTAAGAATTGCTCCTTTCTCAAAGCCATGATGGGGGCATAACAGAAACTGAAGACCAAGAAAGTAATGATATTCATTGCGAATCTTGAAACTCACTCTTAAGAATGCCCTTTATCAAAAAAAAAAAAAATCTTTAAACTCACAATTTTATTATTACTTGTCTTCCTAGATTAGAGAATTATAAGTTTAAGAATCAATGTCCAATAGGCAATAGCTATCTTATTAGAGACTGAAAAAATGAAACTCTCAATCTTATTAACAATCACTCTTTCTCCATCATGCTTGTTGGAACCCTACAGCGGTTACACAACGGTCAGAGGGTGACCGCTGCAACTCTCCTTCTAACGGCTCGATTCATAGCGTTTAGACAGCGGGCAAGAGGTGATCGCTGCGTATCTTTGCATTTCTTATGCTTCATCCACAACGGTTATGTAGCAGGGAAACCATGACCGCTGTGATATGTCCATGTCAATACTCCACCTCAAGCTAAAGACTTTGGAATCACCCTAAAGGCTTTAAGCTTGAACAATCCATGGTAACACCCCATTAAAAACCTTATTAAGGAAAACCACATGGGAAAAAACCTTAATAAGGGAAAAAGAGTGTGTTATTTATGGATTAGGAGACCTTTGATCATGGATGAGTCGGATCCACTAGCCCTAGTTTGTTAAACAACTGGTTGCAAACTTTAAGGCTAGTGGCTTTGGTGAATATGTCTGCCAACTGATCTTCACTTCTGGTGTAACAAGGTAATGTGGTGCCATCCTCTATCTTCTCTCTTACCTTGTGGCAGTCAATCTCAATGTGTTTGGTCTTTTCATGGAATACTGAGTTTGTGGCAATGTGGATTGCAGCTTGGTTATCACAATGCATGGTGATCAGTCCTTCTTGCTCAATACAAAAGTCTTTAAGAAGAGCTTTGAGCCAAGTCAACTCATTGGTAAGCTTCCTCATAGCTCTATATTCCGCTTCCGCACTAGAGCAAGATACTACCTTTTGCTTCTTTGTCTTCCAATGAAGGTACAATATCTGGTTGTAGACATCCTATCTACCCTATCACAAGCCTAATCCGCATCATAATAGCCAACAATCTCGGTGTTGCCATTCTTACCCATCCATATACCTTGGCCATAACTTCTTTTGAGGTATCTAAGTATTCTTTCCATCATAGACCAATGATAAACCATGGGATCTTACATATGTTGACTCACTTGGTTGACCGCAAAGCAAAGATCCGGTCTTGTAAGGGTAAGATAGAAATCGTAAGATGGATTTACGCCTTGGAGATGAAGTTCTAAGTTTTGAGATGGCGGAATCTGAGAAGCATTCAACTGTTAATGGTCAAACTTTCCAAGTGGAGACAATATCAACAACAACGATTAAGAGTGAAAAGGTGTTTGATCCTGGAGAAGAAGAGAAGGTGATAGTTCAACCCGAGTTGTCTATGCTACCTAAAGAACCAGCAACTGCCACTAAGCAGAAAAGCTCCAAACAAGACACTTCCATCATCTCCACCAAAGAAAAGAGGTTGTGACCCATCTACTACTACATTCCTTGGTAGATCTCCTGCGCTCAATGCTTACAAGCCACCATGGACGAAATGAATCAATCCGACATATGCTGTGTACTCCAATGGACCGAGACCGCCTTGACACGTCTAATGCCGCTACAGTAGAGCTAATGACTAAAAACAAGCGCTTAGTGGGAGGCAACCCACTTGTAAGTCTTCACATATGTTTATTTTCGTGGCTTTTATCTTAGATTAGGGGTTTTCAACAACAACAAAAAAAATCGGATGAACAGTGCCCGAGTCGGTCGACCATTGTTCATGAGTCGACCGACCATCCTGCCCGACTAGTCAGATTGGACAGCAACTGCTGAAACTTCAAACCTTCATACCTCCCTCAAATCTTAACGGAATTCGACGATTCTTGAGGCGATTTCATGTGGATTGTCATGCTTTATCCATTTCCACACTTTGTTGGTCCGTTTCTGATCTGATATGCAAGTATTTTCTACACATTGGGCATTCATCCACCACCGAGAAGAGCTTGATTCAACTCAACTCGAAGAAATAAGGACCACATTCAAGCATGACAAGAATATCATTCTCAGAGACATTAAACATATTGGTTGGTGTTCTTGTCTACCTCTTGTCTCGAGCTACATCCCAGAGAGCTACAATCTAGAAGGTCCGGAACATTCTACTGTCAAAGAAGCTCAAGCTCAACGAAGTTCAAACACATTGGCTGGTGTTTTGATCAACAAGAACGGCGAGAAGTTCACTGTGTTTAGGCAATGAGTCAAGCACCACTACACTGACACCGCAATAACGGATGGGCATATCATGCTTCTCCTCAATGGTTATATCGCCTACAAATATTGGCTGTCGCAGTCAAGCTATTGACTTTAAAGAAGCGCTGGCTAGGAGCTTTGTGTCTGTGTTTTCACATCAAGAATTTTTTGCAGATGAAGAGATGTCAAAGGAGATTCATAAATTTTTTTTTTAGACTTCTTTTCCTTGACTGTCAGTGTAAGTCTCTTTCAATTTGAATGAGTATGGGTGGTCTCACCGGATTTTCCACCGATTAAAGTCCAAGCACAAAGGTGTTTGGAGCCGACATATCGTTCTCGGAAGCGAAGAATTTGAGGAAGATTAAAGGGAGTTTAATTCAGAAGCGGTGGATTTTGGCTCTTATTAGATCAGAATGTGCAGATCGCCAGGAGACCGATGATTTGCAGTTGATTGGGCTTGTTTTGAACTGTTTTAGGGGCTTGGTTGACGTTACCGGCGTTTCCGAAGCTTTCCGGTGGTTAGGCGCGTTGGTGCGTCGGTCAGAAGGTTTTCTCGAAGATTCTGTTTCGAGATTTACTTTTAAGTTGGCCCATTTGTTTTAGGACCATATATACTATTAAAACAGGTGACTTTTTTTGAAATTACCCTTGGTCTTACGGGGGATATTGCTTTTTGTGTCATTGGTTTTATTTGTTTTTTGAGAAATTCATTAAGGGTAATTTTGTATTATATAAATTTGGACTATATGTGGGCCATACAAAATATTTTTTAATTAATGATTTTGTTCCAAAAGACATTCATAGTATCTTTTAATATCTTTTATTTTAAATATATATATATTATAAATATTTATATTTCGATTTTCTTATGGTTTTTTATTTCTTAAAAAATATTTAATGATTTCAAAATTTTATTATATTTATTATAAAACAAGTTTAATTATATAATAATATAAATATTCTCTAAATTATAATTTTATTCGAAATATACTTTCATAATATCTTTTAATATCTCTTTCTAATTGAAATATTAATATATATTTATATTACGAAAATTTTAAAAAATATTATTAACTTCTTGATTTTTAAGAAAGATGATTTCTAAATGCATAATTATTATTAAAATTTATTATTAAAAGTTAATAATAAAATTTTAGTTACATTTTAATCTATTAAATTGACATAAAATCTTTATATTTAGACTATTATAAACATTAAACATATTGAAAATACATTAACCGTTTTCAATTATATAAACTATTAAAAAATAAAATTTGACTACTAGAAGATGGGTTAAAAATATGTATTAACTATTTCAATTGTTATATTTTTAATTTGATAAAATATTAAAACAATTCAATACATATATTATTAAAATATATGATAAGTTTGATTCAATTAATGTTTTTAAGATGACTGTTTTTAAAAGATTGTTTTAGCAAGTTTTCATAATAATTACACTACTAGAAGATGCGTTGAAATATAGATTAATTTTTCATTATAAAATTATTTAAAAATATTTGTATTCATTGGAAGACAATTTCTTTTTGAAAAAATGGAAGACAAGTTAAAAAGATGAATTAACTAATTTAATTATAAAAACACATTAAAATGAACTTAAATCGATCCAAAATGTTAAATGAACGGGTTATTATATATTAATTACATTTTGATTTATAAAATAAACATAAAAATCTTTATATTTAGACCATTATTAAACGAGTCAAAAATAGATGAACCAAATTTAATTATCTATACTATTAAAAACAAAATCTGTCTATTGGAATACGTGATAGTAATATGTATTAGTCAATTTCAATTGATATATTATTAATTTTATAAAATATTAAAATTATTTATAAATTCATAATCACGCGTTAAATATATTATTTTAAACAAACATTTATATATAACTAAATCAGAAAGTTGCATATTGATTATTGAATATAACAACTTATATATTACTAAGATTGCGCTCTATATAAATATTATTAATTTTAACAACTGTTTAGTTGTGAAATTATGGATTAAACTAAAAGTAACAATAATATACAACTACTAAAAGTATAATCTAAAAATATCAAAACAAAAACAAAATTTATTAAATTTCTTATGACATTTAGTACAATATCATCATATTTTTCACTTAATATATATTATATTGAATAGATAACAAATTTAATATTAAAATATAAATTTAACATAAAAATATTTTTTTTTTTTAGAAAACATAATCCGCACTTCATTAGTGCGGGTCAAAATCTAGTTAAGCTTATTTCTAAATCCTGTAATCATCGTTATCTTCTGTTAATATAATTGCAGACAAAAAAGAATAATATATATATATATTAATTGAAAATGAATTTTTGAGTTAAAGGGGTCCATACGATGATGACAAATTTATATATCACATTTCTAGCTCATGTTTTTCAAAGTAAAATTTGGTTTTGCTTTAGTTTCAGTATCGTTCTCATTTTTCCTTTGATATTCTTATAACTCTCTCGGCCTAATTTTTAGAAACTCCATGACCTCTTCGGTGTTCTTTTTTGTTTGAATTCATATTGTCAGGTTTTATCTAAAATTCTCACGATTACTCAATATTGATTTGGTATTATAACACTATCTTTGCATAAATATATGAGATTTATATTATGTATTCCCATAAATAAGATATATTATTCAACCATAAATCTAATAGGAGTTGTTGATTTTTTTATAGCACATATATTTATACACTTTTACATATTGTTTCATTTGGAAAATCTTTGGCAATTGCATTCACACAACGAAGAACATAAAAAGAAAGAAACTGAAAATGCGCAAACAAGTTACCCGTTAATCTCTTGGGCTATGTATCTCATGTTGTAATATCTTTATGATGTTAAAGCCTGTTTCAAAAAAAAAAAAAAAAAAAAATCTTTATGATAAATATATCTATTTTTTAGACGAAAAAAACTATATTACAATTGGACTTTGAGCATGAAGCTTTCGTAATGTAAAATCAATCATGTCTTCGACAAATAGGATACAAATAAATATTAAACATATTCGTATATATAATATGTAGGTCATTGTAATATAGTTAAAATAGGAGCTTTTTACTTTACGCCAAAAGGCACTTACAACTCACTTTCTTACGTGAAAGAGCACCTAGCATATTTAGAATACCTTACCCCTGTATTTTGACTATTTTAACCCTCATATTCAACTAAATTAATTATTTAATGTTAACTAGATGACCAAACCCCCAAATAATTTATTGAATCTAGTTAGTTCTTTTTTTTGTTTATTTAAAATTTTTCTCATTTCTGTCACCCCCTCATCTTTCTCTTTATTTATAGGTTTTATGAGATAAACAAATTAATTAATTTTTGTACTATAAATTATAATTTTTTTTCCTCTACATTATGACATCCATTTTGATATATTTTACTATAATTTGAATTAAATCTTGTGGATGTTGAAAAAGCTAAAGTTTGAATGATATACGAAACGTATGTCCATATACAAATGTACACAATCAATTACAAGCACTGATAAGCTATGATATCCATAAGCATTCATACACACATAACACGAACAAAGGCGTGTTACAAAATTGTTGTCCACGAACAACAATTGTTACAAATGCGTGTTACAAAATTATTGTCCACTAAATATACAATTGTTGTAGCATGAACAAATGCGTGTTAACATGTCCACGATTGAGTATACATAATTTTGGGTATTTTGGACACACACTTATCCACACACATAATTTAGCATGAACAAATGCATTAAGATTACAGGTTTAAGATCGTGTCCATACTAAGAAGCCCATTAAAAAGCCCACATCGTGTCCACACTCTCCCTCTCCCTCTCGTCTTCTTCCTTGTTCCTTGTCGTCTTCTTGAGCAAGCGGATTCGCTTCATGAGCGAGGGGATTCATTTAGTGGACATTGTAGTGACGATAGTGGCATTGGTGTACACAGTCAAACAAAAAATATCTAAATAGACTAAAAGATAAACCATGTGTCCACCAAACGATGTCCACAATTTTAACAAACATATGATAATAAATTGTTGTAACATTGACATATTTTAAGTTTGTGGATAATGTTTGGTGGACATTGACATTAAATTATGATGTTACTCAGATGATGATCCACATAAACATTTAAGTGATGGGAAACAAGAGTCATCCAAATTAGATTAAAAAATAAACTTTTTGTCCACAAAATAATGTCGACTCTATTATACAATGATGTCCATGTTTTGACCGAAAATATCTTAGAAATTTGAGATTTTTAGAAGTTTGAGATTTTAGAAGTTTGAGATTTTTAGAAGTCGACATATATCTTAGAAGTTTGAGATTTTTTGGTCTTCAGATTCAGGATGAAGGGGATCTGAAAAGAAAACAAGATATCAACAACACAAACATTAAAACCACATCCATATTGAGGGTACTGATAGGTGTAGTTTTAACCCTATACTAACTGCAAGTGCACAGTGATGTAGTTGTAGTACTTAGGGTATCGAATCCACAGGGACTCCGGTCAACGATAGATTAAAAACTATTAAGATTAAACTAGGGGAAAGCAATGAGAAACTAAAGCAAGCAGAAAAGTAAATCAGTAGCAAGAGTGGTTTGTGAGCAAGGAGGCGAAGCGTTAGGTTTCAGGAGTTCTCAGGAAATCAGGAACGCAAGCAATCAATCTATCTAGATCTAATCAATAACTGTTCTAGAACTCAAACACTGATATAGAATTAACCAAATTCCTTTGCGATAATTCTCTAAGTCTAAGTGCAGCAAACCAAACTTCCGTTTGCGAGAACTAACAGATTAAACTAGCATTAATTCCAAGTTTGATATGTTCACAATTATCCTAAACCAAACTTTCGTTTGCGAATAGTTTAATTGCTTATCTAAGTTCTTTCTAGTCAAATTAACCAACTTCCGCTGAATTAATCAACCTAATATCATAACTCTGATTAGCTACTTCAGATTTAGCATTAAGAACAACTTAGATAAAGAACCAGCAGATATAAATCTCTACAGATTAATTAAACTATAATTCTCTGAAATCCCTAATGAGAATCCTTCAACCTAACAGGTAAACTACTCAGACATGTTCATCGAAACAGAAAACATCTTGAATAGAAAACCAAATAATATAAAATCAAATAAAGAACTGGGGTTCGAAATCCTCTCTCTTTCGAGAGCAAGATCAGCCCCTAAGGCTCTCTGAAAATAAAATAAGACTTAAGAAAAGCGTAGCCTAAACAATGGCTTAAAAACTCTTATATAATGGTCTAAAGTCGGCTGGGGGCCTTTTTGCAAGTCTGGGAAGTTTCTGGGCAAAAACTGTAATTTCTCCAAAATGCAGATTTTTGGGCGCAGAACTGCAACGACAGTTGCACAGACTGCAACGATCGTTGCACTGCGAAAATGCAGCCAGTGAACTCTGTGAAGTCTCTAAATAGTGCAGAATTGCTCCAAATGCTCCCAAAACGTCCAATTAGGCTCCAGATGTGTCTAAACCTGAAAACATACTAAAAAGAACACAAAAGACACTAAAAAGACATCTATATCATGGCATAAAATGGGTAAAAACCATGATATATCAACTCCCCCACACTTAGCTCTTGCTTGTCCTCAAGCAAGTAAAGAACCAAAGCATAAGAAAAGAAGTTTGAAAACTCAGAAACTCATTTCGTCCTAGGAACTTTCACAATCACATTCACTTAGTAAGCCACTGAAAACATCCCTACAGAACTCAAGACCACAATATACTTCCCCCACACTTAGCAACTGTCCCAAGTAAACTCCACAATCACATTCAAGCATTCAAATTCTCCCTACTGACTTCTGCAAGTATTTAAGTGCGGTCTCACCTAAGGAGTATCGATCAAAGGCACATGGATTCTTACCTTATCAGCTCTAGACCACCATACTATCTTTCTCTAGTCCCTTTCTTCTCTTTCCCTTCCTTAACAACTGATTTTTCCCACATTGGGTATCATTTTATTTTTTTTATCAGTGTTCTTCCCGTTATGGGGTGTACTTTGGACACATTCCATGGATCACATGAGAGATAATAGTTTTAGCTACCACTCCCATGACCACTTCGGAGTTACTAACTCATCCTCAGTTTATTATCTTTTTTTTTTTTTTTTTTTACTTTATAGAAGGGGAGAAGGGGACTAAATTGGACAGGTTTACAGGCTGTGTCAGAACTAACAGGGAATCCGACATAAAGTATACCAAGCCCTTAGGTGAGAAAATCTAAGTCAGTATTAAGGTTGAAGTCAGTAAAAGGATCCTCTGATACCTGAAGTGATGTGGGTGTCCTCAGTAGGCTGATCTGTGATGGGGTTTTCTAACAGTCATAGAGGCTCTGCAAGTCTGTCCAATGGTCACTTAGTTCCTGTTCAAGCGAAAATTTTCCTCGAAAAATCATAGTTTCATACAAATTTTGACTCAATAAAACAAATTTTGAAAAACTAAGAAAACAAAAGCGTGCGTCAGTAGCTTCCTCCCCCACACTTAAACTACACTGTCCCCAGTGTAATCGAAGCATGAGCTCGGCGAAAGAATAATTAAATTGAAGAACAAACCGAAAAGTTGCAGATTACTTACCTGTCGTCGCCCTGCGTCGATCGATGCCCAAGGGTGTCGATCGATGCAAGGCGATTATCGCTCGCGGTTATGTAGATAACCGATGTCTGAACCGCAATCAATTCGTTTAACCGTGAATCGCAACCGCATCGATCGATGCACAATGTGTGTCGATCGATGCAATGCGATTTTTCCTGTTTCTCTCGGCTCTGAACACACTTAAATAGAAAATCAAAACACCAAAAATAAAAACGGAAAATGAAAACTAAAACGAACCTAACAGTGGGTTGCCTCCCACTCAGCGCTTGTTTTTAGTCATTAGCTTGACTATTGGAAGAGATTTGATTCAAGGCGGTTTCAACAGAGACTTTGAGTGTCTCTGTGAATATCTCTTCATCCAAGGAGGTGTATAGGCATTCAGATCATGAGGCTTCCCAAGGAATGAGAAATCATAATCAGGGCGGGAGCGAAGCTTGGGCGGTCTACTGCGTTTTCCTGCATTCAAAACAATGTGATTAGAAGGTTTAAGCTTAGATGATTTGTTCCTTACCTTTGATGTAGATCTGATGTTTGGGGCTTTCTGCTTATGAGCAGTTGCAGGTACTGAAGATGTTAGAGCAGGTTCAAGAGGAACTGCCATCTTCTTCTTCTTTCCACTATCAGATACTGTAGTTCCACCAATCTGAACTTCTTCTTCCAGATGACCGTCAGTGGAGATCATCTTCTTTGCATGAACTCGCAAAGTTTCAACTGGTGGTGTTTTATTCACCTTCTTATCCATCACTTTTATGCAGTTAGCCACTTCTAGCTCTTGTCTGGAAGGTTTAGGAACCTTAGGATATGGCACTCGGGGCTTGTAAGCTCGTTCTGGCACTGTTGCAGGTTTCTGGACATGTGTGCGTTCTGCATCGATCGTTGCATAATGTGTGTCGATCGATGCAAGGCGATTCTGTTTCTCGAAAGAACTCGAAATTGCCGTCAGAACGGCGGGTCGACCGACACATAGGGGGTGTCGATCGATGCATGTATCAGGCAGACAATATTCATCCAGAAAATCCGAGATTATGCTCTCTTCTTCATCTAGAAACTTAATCTCATCCCTTAAGGTCACAACTTTGATGGATCTGTGCTGTTCAGCTTCCCTAGCTTCATTTCGCCTCTCTATTGCTGCATCCAGCTCCTCCATATGTGTGCTCAAAGATTCGAACTTCTCATTCAGATCTTTATACAATGCATCCATCTTTGAGTGGTGTGACACACTGATCTGTTGTTGCCTCTCAAGATACTGCTCTATCATGATTTCTATTCTGCTCTCATGAGCTGTAGGTGCAGGCGGTGCTTGGTAAGAAGAAACACCACAGTTCCTCGAGAAGGCGTTGCCCTGTTGCTGGAAAGGTCCCTGAAAAGCTGATTCCTGACTGTAGAATTTATTCCCTCCAATGCAGTTGATAGCTTTTTGCCCATACTTTTCAAGTACAAGACTATGCAGAGACTCTACTTTGCTCTTTAACCAAGTTATCTGCGAGTTATCAATCCCTGGATTGAAGAAACAAGACATCTTCCTTATGATATGTGTCGATCGATGCAGGAGAAGCGTCGATCGATGCAAGCTCGAGAATGCAACGATCGACACTAAGGGGGTGTCGATCGATGCAAGGCGATTACAGGCGTACCTGAAACGCAAGAACAGAAAAAGAAAAAAAATTAGTAGCAAAAATTAAAAAACGAAAATCCTAGTCTAAACCCTAAGTTCAAATCTATCGAGAACTCAAAAGAGTCCCCGGCAACGGCGCCAAAAACTTGATAGGTGTAGTTTTAACCCTATACTAACTGCAAGTGCACAGTGATGTAGTTGTAGTACTTAGGGTATCGAATCCACAGGGACTCCGGTCAACGATAGATTAAAAACTATTAAGATTAAACTAGGGGAAAGCAATGAGAAACTAAAGCAAGCAGAAAAGTAAATCAGTAGCAAGAGTGGTTTGTGAGCAAGGAGGCGAAGCGTTAGGTTTCAGGAGTTCTCAGGAAATCAGGAACGCAAGCAATCAATCTATCTAGATCTAATCAATAACTGTTCTAGAACTCAAACACTGATATAGAATTAACCAAATTCCTTTGCGATAATTCTCTAAGTCTAAGTGCAGCAAACCAAACTTCCGTTTGCGAGAACTAACAGATTAAACTAGCATTAATTCCAAGTTTGATATGTTCACAATTATCCTAAACCAAACTTTCGTTTGCGAATAGTTTAATTGCTTATCTAAGTTCTTTCTAGTCAAATTAACCAACTTCCGCTGAATTAATCAACCTAATATCATAACTCTGATTAGCTACTTCAGATTTAGCATTAAGAACAACTTAGATAAAGAACCAGCAGATATAAATCTCTACAGATTAATTAAACTATAATTCTCTGAAATCCCTAATGAGAATCCTTCAACCTAACAGGTAAACTACTCAGACATGTTCATCGAAACAGAAAACATCTTGAATAGAAAACCAAATAATATAAAATCAAATAAAGAACTGGGGTTCGAAATCCTCTCTCTTTCGAGAGCAAGATCAGCCCCTAAGGCTCTCTGAAAATAAAATAAGACTTAAGAAAAGCGTAGCCTAAACAATGGCTTAAAAACTCTTATATAATGGTCTAAAGTCGGCTGGGGGCCTTTTTGCAAGTCTGGGAAGTTTCTGGGCAAAAACTGTAATTTCTCCAAAATGCAGATTTTTGGGCGCAGAACTGCAACGACAGTTGCACAGACTGCAACGATCGTTGCACTGCGAAAATGCAGCCAGTGAACTCTGTGAAGTCTCTAAATAGTGCAGAATTGCTCCAAATGCTCCCAAAACGTCCAATTAGGCTCCAGATGTGTCTAAACCTGAAAACATACTAAAAAGAACACAAAAGACACTAAAAAGACATCTATATCATGGCATAAAATGGGTAAAAACCATGATATATCAGGTACCCGAAAACAAAACACATAACATGTCCACCCCTACACGTACACACATCATCGAGGAAATAAAGATTATGAATCAAAATTAACACAAATCATGTCCACCGGGTCACGTACACAAACATGATCTCAACACGGATGAGCACAACAATTGTATATTTAGTGGACAACAATTTTGTAACACGCATTTGTTCATGCTACAACAATTGTATATTTAGTGGACAACAATTTTGTAACACGCATTTGTAACAATTGTTGTTCGTGGACAACAATTTTGTAACATGCCTTTGTTCGTGTTATGTGTGCATGAATGCTTATGGATATCATAGCTTATCAGTGCTTGCAATTGATTGTGTACATTTGTATATGGACATACATTTCGTATATCATTCAAACTTTAGCTTTTTCAACATCCACAATATTTAATTCAAATTATAGTAAAATATATCAAAATGGATGTCATAATGTAGAGGAAAAAAAATTATAATTTATAGTACAAAAATTAATTAATTTGTTTATCTCATAAAACCTATAAATAAAGAGAAAGATGAGGGGGGTGAGAGAAATGAGAAAAAAAATATTGGAAAATTAAAAAATGCAATTGTTATAAATCACACGATTTGTTTGTTTTTCAATTGAATGACTCAGATTAAAAATGTCCTCAACACATTTTCTTTTAGTTACTCAATCCTAACCGACAAACACAAAGTTAGAGGGCAATTTGGGCAGAAAAGGGCTGGCTGGAGTGAACAGTATTGAAGGTGTCCTTTGGTGTAATAAAGACACCAAAAAGTGCCCTCTCATGTAATAATCTCTTAAAATAGTGTGTGAGTACTTGTGCACATATGCGTCAAAGGTTTCGATGGAAGAGAAGTAATGATACTTCTTTAGTCTAGGAGACCGAACATACCAACCGGTTCAATGATAAACCGAGCAACATAAGCCGGTTATGAGAAAACATCTGGTAATGATAAAGAGATATACAAAGGTGGAGTATTTGTTTTTTTTTTTTTTGGTTTTGTGCAAAAAAACCAAGCAACTTATTTTTTTGTGCATCGTAACCCCTGACCTGAAACTTGTGCGAAACAAATTCCTCACCTCAAGAAAACTCCGCAATACAGTCTGCGCGTCTCACTACAAGAAATATCGCCATTCATAGCCCACGATAACAACTATTATAGGTGTTTGATAGCATTTTGATAAACGCTTGGACATGAGGAGTTATCTTAGGGGAGTCAGATATGATAGCGTTTCTCGTGCGCTATGGTATGTGGAACGTATGATAGCGCCGTATATGAGATGTGTTGTAGTAAATCTTATTATAACATTGTATCAATGCTGTCATATATTTTATTATAACACTGGATTCATGCTATATATTTAGCATTATTCAATTGTTTTGAATCCTGTTTTATGCGTTATTAATTAATTATATTTTAAATTTAATATTTAATTTAAATTATATTTCATATATCTTCAAATAATGTTACATTACATTACAAGTACCAGGGAACAAAATTAATCCAAAAGAAAGTTTTAAGAAAGAATCACGTCGTAGGTGAGATTTGGGTAGAAGGAATTAAGGAAAACACACAGAGAGGTGACGAGCCCTTACCAACCGGAGCCGTTGTCCCCTATCGAACTACGCAGGTAGAGGAGCCTCCGCATCGAGCACGAGAAGAAAGACCATCACGGCAAGGAGCACGAGAGCAAGAGGCTGGCTAATCCCAACGGCTGCACCAAGGTTGACAACTCACCGCTGACGGATTCAGAAGAGAAGCTGTGGCGGATGACCGCCTGCTTCGATGAGGATGAAGATTGGACAAGCAGAGATCTGGAACATTTTATAGAAGTTTCTCGAGAGGAACTGAGGGAGAAAATCAACGAAACGAAAATCCATTTGTAAAATAATATATGGTGAGATCGATTGAAGATCAAAGGTGAGATCGATTGAAACACAAAAAGCTTGAGAAGAAGAAAGGCAAAAGACGGGATAGAGAGAAGAAGAATGAGGGTATTGTATTTTTTTCTTTTATGTGAGAAAAAGACTTAGACAAAATTTATCCCAAAAACTTTTAATTTTGGAGCCAAAGTATTTTTTCGCTAAATTTTTGGCGGATTAAGTTCTACAAAGGATTTTAGTCTTTCCGTTTAGTAAAAATCCGTAAAATGTGGCTTAGCATTGATTGAATGCTATATAATAGAGTTGATATCTCAACTTGCCATTTTTAATAGCAGTTTGTGAATTCGTGCTATCGTGAACTGCTATTAATGCTCATATTTCTTGTAGTGATATTCCAGAAAAATAAATAAGTAATAATATATGTCATCTCCGCTTACGCTTGGGGTTCATGTCCTAGTTTCAATAGGTAAACAGTGGAACGCTGGAAATTGTTGAATATGAAATAAAATTCATTTCTCTTAGGACAAATTTAAAGAAATTTACATCATTTGTGATGTATGTGTGACCGTTTACGAATATTTACCAAGAGAGAGAAATATGCTGCTCTCTCTCTAGTTTTAGAGAGAGATTTTTCTCTCGTTTTTTCTTTGTTCCCGATCTATACCTTTCACAAAAAGATTCCAGTTTGATTCAGCAGTTATGTTTATCTCTTTTTGGTGTGTTTCTCTTTCCCGGTCGTCCATCGTTTTTCGTTTTGGGTGTTCATCTTTCAGATCTATGCCCGAAATAAACTCAAGCATATTTTTCTATGGCTGGCTTCTCTCTTCTGACTTATTGAATCTCTCTAGGTTTTTCGGATTCTCTTGTCTCTAAGACTTCGATCTCGCTTTCCCTCTCTCCTTTCGCCGTCAAATCTCTGATCTTTCTCAGCTTCGCTTTCGATCTTCCAATTCGTCAGGATTAATATCGCCATCATGCCACCACTTTTTAGGACAAACAAATGGTGGAATCTGATAGGTTTCTTAACCTATACAACGATGGCGTTTCCTTGGGTTTGGTGGTTTCCGGCGGAGTTGTAGCAACTGTTTTCTTTTGATGTAGGTGATTTTCTACGGTGGTTTCGGGAAGCTTTTATCGGCGAGTGGTCCACGTCGGCTGTGGTGAATTGGTCCGGTAGGGCTCGACTTCATTATCTTCCACGCTTGCCGACAGTTTCACGACGATTCTTCCAACAAGCGACGCTTGTGCCTGCATGTCCGTTTTCACGCTGAGATCGATACATGTCGGTCTTATCTTTAGCTACAGAATTTTGTCATCGTTTTACTTATTTTCTCTGTAATGGCTTTGACCCACTTGTAATTTAAAGCATTCACTCCTAAATTCTATTTTGTAGACAAAAAAAAAATACAGAGAGAGAAACGATCAAGAACCCATATCCGCCAAACAGAACCTAAGCGGCAAATTTTAAAATTAGAAAATACGCAAGCTCACGATCATTAACCATGGTTAGAAGTAACCCATTTATATCATTACACGTGTCCTGTACAAAGCCGTTACCTAAAGATGGATGGGTTTAGCTTATAAAACCTAGAAATCGAAAAAAACAGATCTAGATTCAGCATTTCTTCATTTAGGAGAGCGTCTTCATACACGCCCTCCGATTTCTTCTTCGTCTTCCCTGCGAATTTAGTTCTTCAGATCCTTCATCCCCGAAACGAAAATGAGGGAGTGCATCTCGATCCACATTGGTCAAGCCGGTATCCAGGTCGGAAATGCCTGTTGGGAGCTTTACTGCCTTGAACATGGCATTCAGGTTCGTCACGTCGTCTCCCTCGCATAGATCTGTGTTTTTCGCTATTTTGTTTTCTCGTATTTCGTTAGATCAGATCTGATGTATTTGTCGCTACATTTCCATTCCGTCCATTCCTCTTAGGAATTTGTTCCACCTAATTGCTTAGATCTGTGTTTGATTTCGAGGTCTTGTAAAATTTCTGTGGCTGATTCGAGATCCGTTTCTCTGTTTCAAATAATATTCTATGAACTATAATTACTCTACATTTGTTTGACATATATATCATGTAAGATCTGAGTTTGATTGCAATTGTTGATGCGAGATGCGTTTCTTTTTTACAATAACATTCGATGAACGAGAAATCTTTAGGCTTTTCTTAGAAGGTTCCGATCTGTAAAAATTTGTTTCGTTAGGATCCTTTCGCTGCTTCAATGTCATTAGATCTGTGGATCCTCTTCATGTTGTATATATTATTGGTACTGATTTGTCGTTTTTGGATCTGGAATGGTACAGCCTGATGGCCAGATGCCGAGTGACAAGACTGTTGGCGGAGGTGACGATGCTTTCAACACCTTCTTCAGTGAGACTGGTGCAGGGAAGCACGTCCCACGTGCTGTCTTTGTCGATCTTGAGCCCACTGTGATCGATGAGGTCAGGACCGGTACTTACCGCCAGCTTTTCCACCCTGAGCAGCTCATCAGCGGTAAAGAAGACGCAGCTAACAACTTCGCCCGTGGACATTATACCAGTAATTTACTATCCCTTGTTTAATATCCTTCAATCATCAACTTCTGTTTATTAACTAATTTGCATTTGATATCTCATTTCAGTTGGGAAGGAAATTGTTGATCTGTGCTTGGACCGTATCAGAAAGCTCGCTGATAACTGTACTGGTCTCCAAGGGTTCCTTGTCTTCAACGCTGTTGGTGGAGGAACTGGATCTGGTCTTGGATCCCTTCTCCTTGAGAGGCTTTCTGTCGACTATGGGAAAAAGTCAAAGCTCGGTTTCACAGTTTACCCATCTCCACAGGTCTCTACCTCTGTTGTTGAGCCTTACAACAGTGTCCTCTCCACTCACTCACTCTTGGAACACACTGATGTCTCTATCCTCCTCGACAATGAAGCTATCTACGACATCTGTAGACGTTCCCTAAGCATTGAGAGGCCAACTTACACAAACCTCAACCGTTTAGTCTCTCAGGTATATATATATATATATATATATATATATATATATATATATATATATATATATAGCCAGTCAGAAACAACTATTTGATATCTACTGTCTCTTTATTTCTGATGTTTACCATTTGATTTCGTTTCAGGTTATCTCTTCTTTGACTGCTTCTCTAAGGTTCGACGGTGCCTTGAACGTAGATGTCACTGAATTCCAAACCAACTTGGTCCCATACCCAAGAATCCACTTCATGCTTTCCTCCTACGCTCCAGTCATCTCTGCTGAGAAAGCCTTCCACGAGCAACTCTCTGTTGCTGAGATCACAAACAGTGCTTTCGAGCCAGCTTCTATGATGGCAAAGTGTGACCCACGTCACGGGAAATACATGGCATGCTGTTTGATGTACCGTGGTGATGTCGTCCCTAAAGACGTGAACGCAGCTGTTGGAACCATCAAGACAAAGCGTACCATCCAGTTTGTTGACTGGTGTCCAACTGGATTCAAGTGTGGTATCAACTACCAGCCACCAACAGTTGTTCCAGGAGGTGATCTTGCTAAAGTGCAGAGAGCTGTTTGTATGATCTCGAACTCAACCAGTGTGGCTGAGGTGTTCTCGAGGATTGATCACAAGTTCGATCTCATGTACGCAAAACGTGCATTCGTTCACTGGTATGTGGGTGAGGGTATGGAAGAAGGAGAATTCTCTGAGGCTCGTGAGGATCTTGCTGCTTTGGAGAAGGACTATGAAGAGGTTGGTGCCGAAGGTGGTGATGATGAGGATGAAGAAGGTGAGGAGTACTAAGACATAATGTTTCTTAAAAAATGGATTGTGTTGTGTGTTTTCTATTATACTTTGTGTTGCGTGAATAGGGCTCGAAACACCCTTGTTTCTTTCTCAAGATTATGTTTTCTCATAATAACTACATCTGTTTCTTTCTGTTTGAATTCTGTTATGGTTTTATCTACCCATTGTTTTTTAATTCACGTTCTTGTTTCTTATTTATCTAGTTCATGTATGATCTGGTTACAAATATTTCATGCTAGCTTAGGTTTTTTTTTTTTTTTGGGCAAACACTAGCTTAGGTTCAAAAGTGAAACTGAAATTTTATTTTGGCTTTGAATTCTTAAATGCTTAACATTAGATCTGTTCATTTTATTCCGATTTATTATTTGAAAATGAAAGTATAAATGGGCCCCTGAATTTTAAAGATTGTTAGGGCCCATTTTATGTTTGCTATTTGATAATGATGTAGACCAAATATTAACCAAATTCTAAAAACAAACGGAAGAGATAATATATTGTGGGCCACTAAGAAATTTAAGTCTGATTATTAAAGAGACTAACCTATTATTGGCCCATTTAAAAGACCATTTTTTTCCGGCCAAATTATGATTTTATTAGAAGCATATTGTCACCAACTAAATTTTCAGAATTAGTACATTTGTCACAGACTAATTCTTTAAAATTAGTAAGTTTGGCTTAAGCACATTTTTACTCGTGATTGCTAAGTCAGTCTCATTCAAACTCAAACTTTGAATTTAGAAAGATAAAAGAGAAAAATTCTTAAAGAGAAAAACTTAGATATATGTTTATATTGAAAATTATTGAATGATTATAAATGAGAAACTCACCCCCTTATATACAAATTTTTAACCCAAATGAACAGTCGAGATTAAAACAATATAACATTAGAGATCAGATCTAACTTACTTCTTTACGCTCACTATTTTCAAAATCACATTCCACTATCCTAACATCATTATTGCACTTCACTATATAAAAACTTTCTATAAAGCTTTTAGATAATTACATTTGCATAAGTAGCTTAGTAACTACTTAATTTAATCTTCCGGTTAGACCAATTTCATAGATTTATCTGCTATACCTATTGGGCTAAAAATGGGTTGTGACATCCTCCCCAAATTATTTCGGTGACGACCTCGTCGTCGTGTACTTCAGACTCAGACATGCCTTTCCACTTGATCAGAAAATGGGTCTGGTGCGGAACACTTTGCTTTCTCCCTTCCTTTTTCGCAAACACTTCACTTATCTCCTTATCATAAGACTTAATCACAACAAGTGGTGCTCGATTTAAAACTCATCGGGTTTCATCCTTTTCATCCCGATGGTAAGGCTTCAACATAGTGACATGGAAAAACGGGTGGATCTTCAAAGTGGCCGGTAACTCCAACCAATAGGATACCTTTCCGACTTTTGCACTCACCTCGAACGGACCTTCATATTTTCGAACTAGGCGCTTGTGAAAGATCTAAATGCCTTGAGTTGTTGAGGAAGAAGCTTCACCAAGACTAAGTCTCCCACCAAATATTCGAACGGTCGTCTTTTCTCATCCACCCACTTCTTCATTCATCTCTGAGATTTTTCTAGTCATATCCGGGCAAAGTCGGCGTATTCCTCCCACTGTTTGGCCATTATAAACGTCTCTGGACTTTTTCTTTTCGTCGTCGGTGAAGTCACCATGTGTGGTATCAGAGTTTTCTATCCCATCGCAAGCTCGAATGGACTCCATTTTGTGGGCTCATTTTGTTGAAAGTTATAGGAAAACTGGGCGATGTCCAAGAACTTAGCCCAATCTTTTTAATTTTCACTCACGAAGTATCGGAGATAACACTCTAGCAACGAATTCACCCTTTCTGTCTGCCCATCAGTTTGAGGGTGAAAGCTTGTTGAGAATCTTAGGTCCTTCCCAAGCATCTTGAATAAATCCTTACACAAGTGTTCAGTAAAGCATGGATCCTGATCGCTCACGATATTCCTTGGAAATCTCCAATGTTTCACCACGTTTTTGAAAAATGCCCTTGATGCTTCTTCAGCTGTGGCATCCCGATCGCATGCTATGAATGTCCCATATTTGGAGAACCTTTCTAAAATCACCATGATAGAGCTGAACCCTTCCGACTAGGCGCATTTGAAATCCAGTGAAATTGACTCTCATTCTCGTTCTAAAATCGGCAAAGGTTATAGCAAACCTGTAGGCTGCTTATTCTCCGTCTTGTCTTGTTGGCAAACCAGACATGGTCTCACGTAAAACTCCATAGTTTCTCGCATTTGTAGACGAAAGTAGGCTGCTTCAACCAAAGCCAATGTTCTTTTCTGTCTTGGATGTACTGTCCATCAAGTATCGTGACACTCTAGACCTATTTCTTGGCGAAGATATTCCCACTTCAGTATATAAAGCTTCCAACCCTTAATGAGAAGTAAATCGTTCTCCACCCAAAACCGGTGTGTTTTGCCTCCGCGGCAAATTTCACCAACTCTTGGGCAGCTGATCACGATGCAACCTTTCTTGGATTCGTACCAATATACTTCCTTCAGCCAAACTAATAGTTACCAGCTCAGCTTTCCGACTTAATTCATCCACCACCACATTTTTCTTTTCTGGCTTGTACTCCAAGGTGTAATCGAACTCAACTAGGAAGTATTTTAAACCAGCCTGATTTGGAGACAACTTCTTTTGCGCCTAGAAATAACTTGTGGCCACATTGTCCATCTTAGTCACAAAGTCTGATCCCAACAGATAGTGTCTCCACGTTCTTAGAAAATGTACCACCACCATCATCTCCTTTTCTTGGACTGTGTTTCTCCTCTCGATATCATTCAACTTCCGACTCTCAAAGGCAATCAAATGACCTTATTTCATCAAAACTCATCCAATCGCAAAGTCAGAGGCATCCGTATGTATTTCGAATGAAACTTCAAATTGGGTAAGGCAAGGACAAATTCTTGACTGACCGCAACCTTCAACCCTCAAAATCCTCTTGGCATCTATCTGAGTATTCCTATGACTTCAATTTCTTTAACAAGTATGTCAGGGGAGCATCCCTCAATGAACCATCAATATTAGTTTGCCAGTCCAAGAAATGACTGTAACTCTGTCACTTTAGTCGGAGCCTCCCTTTCCATGATTGCCTTGATCTTGCTATCATCCATTTCAGCTTTCCATTCCCAATGGCATGTCCCAAGAATTGGAATTCCTCGGTAGAAAATGTGCACTTCTCCCGCTTCACGAATAGATCATTATCACGAAGAACTCGAAAGACGGTCCATAAATGTTCTACATTCTCCTCCATCGAGTTACTATAGACGAAAATGTAAACAAAGTAGGCCACCATGAATCAATCTAGATACGGTTGAAAGATCTTCATTAAGGTGCAAAACGTTGCTGGTGTGTTTGTGAGTCCAAAGGACATCACAAGCCACTCGAACATCCCATACCGAGTTACTGCATATGGCTGATGCGTTCGTGAGGCCAAATGGCATCACAAGCCACTCGAACGACCCATACCGAGTTACGCATGCAGTATTTGGCTTATTATCATGGTTTTTCTAGGTTTTCAACCATGATATAGTTGTGTATATTGAGTCTTTAACCTGGTTTTTTGAGTCTATTGAGTCTTCTACAAGTAGGCTTGCGTTTGGAGCAAATAACGGGATTATAGGGCATTTCTGGTGATTTTTGCAAGGAGCTAAAGTTGGTGTCTCGGCCACGACTGGATGTCGACCGACACTGACCTTGGTGTCGGTCGACACAGAGCGCGACAGAGTGTTATACGCCAAGTTGAGACAAGTTTTGAAGATTTGCATAAAGACCCCGAAGTTTCCCTTAATTCTAATCTAGCCCCAAAACAATTTTAGGAGTTTTAATTAGGTTTTCAGACTCATTATCCAGTGGATCTTTTTCTTACTTTGTTCTTGCTTTTGGAGATAGAGAGATTTGCTAAGGGGCTGATTCTTGCTACTTGTAACCTTTGAGAGAAGGATTTCGAACCCCTTTATCTTATCTATTCAGTCTCTTGGTTTTCTATTCATGATATGTTGTTTGATTGACAATATGTCTGAGTAGTAACCTAGTTAGATTTGGGGATTCTCATAAGGGTTTTATGCATGTTTAGATAACTCATTTATCAGGATTCACAATATGTTCGTTCATCACCTAAGTTACGTTTAATACTGAATTCTGGACTGATCACGTAGAATTTAGATCTGAGATAATTGACAATAGCACGAGAGTGTGAGTTAAAATCTGAGTAAACTTAGTGTGAGCAATTTGACTAGATACAAAGAGATTTGGTTTAGGAGAATTGTGAACCGATAGAACATGTTCTTAATGATTGTTTAGAAATTTAGGATCACAAAGAGATTTGGATCACTAGGTTGCTAGATATAGAAACAATCTCAGCGACAGTTGGATTGTTTAGCATTGTGTTTCTAGTTCTTGAACCTGTGTTTAATCTGAATCCGATTAGTTAAGTATCTGGCATTGCATAATTCCCGAGAACTTCCTAAGTTTGACGCCCTTCTCCTATTGAAAAAACTTCTTTGTTTACTTGCTTTCGTTTCTTGCTTCCTCCTGATTGATTTAGATTAGCTTGAGAACATACAATCTATCGTGTAAGTCGTGAGTCCTTGTGGATTCGATACCCTAAGTACTACATTGCATAACTGTGCACTTGCAGTAGAATAGGATAAAACTTTGAGCCTATCAAGTTTTTGGCGAAGTTGCCGGGAACTCAAGTGAGTTCGACGATATATTTTGTTTTAAAGTTTAGCTTAAGTCGGTTTATTTCTTTTGTTACTGATTTTTACCGGTTTAGCTTCTTTTGTTGCTGCAGGAATCGATTTCCGCATCCAGTGTCGACCGACACCCTCTTTTGTGTCACCCGACATCAACCTCGAGACAATGTTTTGAGTTCTGTGTATGTCTAATCGACACACCCGAAGCAACCAGAGCGAAGAACTTTTGAACCTCAGACTTGAGGAGCTTGCTAAACTTGAGAGAACGAACAAAAAGGCTCAAAGAACAAGAATGATGAACAACCGTTTGATTTTGAGACCAGATGTTGAAGGAGTTATGAGAGACCCACATAACAACCCGTACAATGATCAGGGGCAAAGGATTGACGCTGAGGGACGCGTAATCCCTGAAACTGAACAGCCTCAAGGTGAGGGGCAGATGGTCAATGCTGGAGATAATGGACAACAACCTAATCTTGCTGCTGCTGAGAGGACTCTTGCTGATTACAACGACCTTATGAGCTTTATGCTAACCGGTCAGCAATTGTACCTCCTCCTTTTGAGAGAAATGACTTTAAGGTCAAGACTGTCTACTACACACTTCTGAGGCAGAATCCTTTCCATGGTCTTCCCAATGAACAACCCATGGACCACATTGAAGATTTTGAAGCCTTCGTCACTGGGATGAAGCACAATGGAGTGGGTTATGATTTCCTATACCTTAAGATTTTCCCATACTTTCTTGCTGGAGAAGCTACAGCTTGGCTTAAGCAACTTCCACCTGGGAAATTAACTACTTGGGATGCAGTGAAGAGAGAGTTCCTGCAACATTTCTATGACGATGCTCACTCGGATCAGCTCAGACAGGATCTTCTGATATTCACTCAGGGACTTACAGAGCCATTTAAGAACCAACGAGATTTTCCTCATCATGGATTCCCTGAAGTTCAGCTGCTGGGAATTTTCTTCAGAGGTGTGGATCTCTGGTACCAGTCTGCGTTAGATGCTGCCAGAAATGGTAACTTCAACACAAAGACTCCTGAACAAGCTAGAGTGCTGATTGAGAACTTGGTGAGCGGAAACAGTGCTAAGACTGCAGATCAAAGAAGGAAAGTGTTGGGATAGTGTCCTGAAATCACACTTGTACTCACTCCTGATGATAGTTGTGTGTCGAGATCAGACAGTCGTATAATACTGGGCGGTTGCAATGTTTTGCTAGAAGCCTCTTGCAATCTGTAAGTTGTAGACTTACTGCCAGTATTATATGATCCTATAGGGTCACACACCTAAGCAAACTGGATCTAAAATATGGGAATGATCATTATAGTAATGATTGTATGGATGTGTATTGGATACACATCAATAATGAGTTTCGGGTGGTGTGTCGATCGACACAGTATGTGTGTCGATCGACACAGGGTCGATTCCGAAACTGAGTTTCGGTTTTATGACTCAAAACGAATCTAATTTATCATGGTTCGGTTTAAGTCATTCCAGGTCATTTATATAGTGATATAGTTTCGACCTGGAGCCCTAGCCGTTGAGTTTTTCTCTGAGAGAAAAGCAGAAACACCAGAACCTCTAAGATCCCATAGATCCGGCACTAGCATCCCGTTTTCCAGCTTGTGTGCGTGTGTATCTGGTAGAGGCAAGGCGTCTGTGTTGCTCACTGATCTCGTTCACCAATTCATTCCGCTGCCAGTTCAAGGTAAGAACGAGGTTGGTAAATTCAATATAACGAACCCTAGATCCTAGGAGATCCAACAGTGGTATCAGAGCATGGTAGGGTTTAGTCTATTGAATCTAAGACATTTAAATCGAATACTGATGAATTTGATTAGTTAATTGCCTGTTGAATCGTGTTTTCTAGAAATTAATCTCGGATTGAATCTCTGTTGAAAACGACGAACTGCTGTTGTCGCACTGTGTCGATCGACACTAAGCTTGTGTCGGTCGACACACCGCGAAACGCATAATAAGATTTTAGTGTTTATCGCAGAGTGTCGATCGACACAAAGCGTGTGTCGGTCGACACAGAGGAAAAACGCGTAAATAATTTAGAGTTTGTCGTATGGTGTCGATCGACACTAAGCTTGTGTCGGTCGACACATCGCGAAAACTCGTAAAAGATATTAGGGTTTTCGCACAGCATCGATCGACGCACTGGGTGTATCGGTCGATACACGGCGAAAATACGAAAGATTTGAAATCGCACTATGTCGATCGACACACTGGGTGCATCGGTCGACACAGACTATGCGAATGGATAGATCGGTTCAATTGGATTGAACTGGTTATCTCGCATGGTCATGTCGGTTTAATCCCTAATATTCTACAATGTCGGTCGACACAAACCTTGTGGTTGGTTGAATCGGTTCAATTGGATTGAATTGGTTATCATGCTTGGTTAAAGCAGTGAAGATCGGTTTAAATTGGATGAATTGGTTCAATTGAATTGGACTGGTTATCTCAATTAGAATAAACCGATTTAATTGGTTAAAGATCAGTTTGATTGGATAAGTCGGTTCAATTGGATTGGACCGGTTATCGCAATTGGATTTGACCGGTTATCTCGGATGATCTGAAGGTTGCAAATCAAGAGTCGACCAAATGTGTCAGTCGACACATATGGTGACGATGCGAGCCGTAATCGTTTGGTTTTGAACCAAATGATTAAGCAACCGAACCGAATGACCTAACCCACTGAAATTAGAACGATTAAAACTTAATTAAAATTATTAAAAGTTAAAAATGTTCTAAACCCGTTTAATGCACATTGGATGTGTGTTAAATCGAAGCTTAGTTATTCAATATGGTCAACTGTCAAGACTCGTTTCGTTGTTGGATAGTCTTACCGAGAGCTTGGTGTCCACAATTACATGAGTAAGGCATGTAGTAGTGTTGATGGTCTTGCAGTGCTTGACATCAACTATTGCATGACTTAAGAGATTGAATTACTAATCTTTTAAAGTTCCATTTCCTCAACTAAATATCAAGTGATCTTGATGTCTTGCCCAATCTTGTCTACTGTCAAGACTCGTGTCGTTTGTTGGATAGTCTTGGAGTCCTTGGTATCCACTGCAACATGAGTAAGGCAGATGGTCATTGACAAACTTGCAGTGCGACTGTCAGTGATCACAAGACAGAAGAGATTGGTTTTACTTGACTGGGCTATCAGAAGTTCTGGGCCCAGAGACGTCAGAGTGGATGAGACATGGATTGTCTTATCTACGACCAAGAGTTGTACTGAGTACAATTAGCAATGATTTGCTTACCTAGATTACTAAACTCTGGGTGAAGACGAGTCGTCCACTAGGATTTTAGTGATGTATGGATCTTGGATTATTATATTCATTGAGGAAACATTGTTTGAATATAATGCGAGTTTTCTTATTGGATAAGATTCCTCATTTCCTGAAATCATAACTAAAATTTTCTTTGATTAAAATTTTCAGCCTATGTCTAAAACTACCTTCTCGTTACGACCCGTCCTTGAGAAGGACAAGTTAAATGGGTCAAATTTCCTGGATTGGTATCGCAATTTGAGATTAATCCTCAAGCAAGAGAGTAAGGACTATGTCCTTGAGAAAGCTCTTCCAGAAAGGCTTGTGGCCAATCACTCGAATGCAGTATATAATGCTTGGAATAAGCATTATATTGATGTGGTAGATGTGCGTGGTCTGATGTTGGCTACCATGAACTCAGACTTGAAGAGTCAATACGAGAACATGGAGTCGCCAATAGAGATGATCACCAGCCTGAAACTGAAGTTTCAGGATCTGGCACGAGTTGAGAGATTCCAGATGGTGAAGTCTCTCACTGGGTGCAGACTACCAGAGGATGTTCCAGTGAGTCCTCATGTCATTAAAATGATGGGTTACGTTGATAACATGGGGAAACTGGATTGTCCTGTCAGCTTAGAGTTGGCAACTGACATCATTCTGCAGTCACTGCCGTCAAGTTATGATAAGTTCATTAAGAATTATATCTAGAAAGTCTTGACGAAGACGTTGACTGAGCTGCATGGCATGCTCAAGACAACAGAGCAAAACATCAAGAAGGGTAAAAGATATGAGAAATCTTATGTAGACAAGAGGGTAGAGACAGGGCCGTCCAGATTTGGAATCAGGATAAGCCTGTGTCATCTTATAAGCCCAAGTCCGGCCCATCTGGTGTTGGAAAGTGCTTCTACTGTGATGAGTATGGGCATTGGAAGAGAGATTGCATTAAATTCTTGGAAGATTCACAAGAGATGAAGAAGATGTATGGTACTTCTTCTTCAGGTATTGTGTTATTAATCCAAGTTCTACATATGTATTGGATACTAGTTGTGGTACTGATATTTTGGAAATATGCAGGGCCTAAACGACAGTAGAACGTTGAAGAAAGAACAAGTGGAACTGCGTGCCTGGTATGGAGCAATGGTTGCTGCATAAGCCGTAGAGATTCTCCACTTGTAGGAGCCTTTCAAGCTTGGTTTTTGAATTAAGTAATTGCTACTATGTACCTGCTTTATGCAGAGATGTCTTTCATTTTCTTGTAAGAATTTGAATGTTTTTCATTCTGATAAAAGACAAGTTTTGCTCTTTTGATCTTAATGAAATATCATATGGTAGCACCCCTTTTGAAAGGGTTTTATATCTTAAACCAACATACGCTTAAATATAACATAAATATCAAACGATTTAAGTCTGATGACTTGAACTCGATTTTCCTCAGCATAGTCATATTGACCAAATAGAGTGAAGCGGCTTCAGAAGTTCCATAGTTATGGGCTTCAGGTTCATTTGATTGTAAATCAATTGGGACATGAATTCTGCTTGCTGGGCCAAAAGACTAAGGTTTCTTTAGCAGAGCTAAAGAAATGGGCCAGAGGCTCGTTGGGCCTTACACATACTGATGTATGCGGCCCGATGAGCATTAGTGCCAGAGGAAAACTTCAATACTTCATTGACTTATTGATGGCTTCAATAAGTATGACTGTGCTCATTTGATGAGACACGAATCAGAATCCTTTGGAATGATCAAAGGAGTTTCAGAATGAAGTATAGAACCGATTTGACAGAAGTATTGATATCCTCGATTAGATCGCGGAGGAAAATACTTGAGTCAAGAATTGAGTGATCATCTAAGTGAGTGTGAAGTCATATCACAGCTCTTTTCTCCTAGAAAACCTGAATGGTGTTTCTGAGAGAATAAATCGGATCTTATTGAATATGCTCCGATTAATGATGAGTCACATGAATCTTCCATTATTCTTTTAAAATACGCTCTAAAATGAACATGTTTACGCTAAATAAGTTTTCTATCAGAATCAGTGAAAAACACCACATTGGATGTGGACTGGGTGATTTCCAAATATGTTTTTTCTGATTAATTGGGATTGCAAGGTTTGTGTAAGGCAGTTGTCAACAAACAAACTTGAACCCAAATCTGATAAGTGCTGCTTCGCTGGTTGTCCTAAGGAAACCGAGGCTTAGTACTTTTGCAACCAATCCGAGAAAAAAGTTTTGTTGTTCGGAACTCTGTTTTTCCAAGAAGAACAGTGGGAGTAAAAGTACAGCTCGAAGAAATTCGAGAATCACAGGAGGCTGTTCAACCTGTTGAGGGGAAATCGGCTTATTCATACCTCAACATATCACCGCGGTCCCAATCAATACATGAACTTTCGACCTGTGCGAAATTATACACCAACTCGATTTTAGTTCAAATTTCATACATGTGTTACGAAAATTATGTCAATTCATACATTGACCGTATGTCCGGTAGTCAAACGTTAACATATGATGACATGGCCGTTATGACGTATGACGTGTAAATCCAGTCACGCATAGTTATCCTAAACGACGTCGTTTTGAAAGCAAAAAAAAAAATCTTTAAAAAAAAATCGTACATTTTTTTTTTGTTAATGTAAAATTAAAAGCTCTTCTTCCTCTTTCATAACTCATTACATTTGACCAAATCTTAGCCTCCCTCGAAGAAAGTACAAAAAATGCAATTACGTAAGGGTGAGACGAAGGTTGCAAACGATGTAACAACCAATGGTCTCGTTCATCAAAGGAGCATCCGCTGGAGGAAGTGTTTTAAACCTCTTGTCCAGACTGTCATATTTTGCCCAAAGAAATGATAACGTCATATTTTTCAATTTGAGAATGGCGTGATATGTTGAGGTATGAATAAGCAGCGGTTAGACCTACATAGTGTTGTAGGATCTACACCTGTGGAGCCTGAAGTTCGCTGATCCCAATGGATCCGTCACTAAACCGAGGGTGATTCCTCGTAACCGATTGTCGTGATCTGTTTATCATTGAAAAGTGACGAGCCTGCGAAATTCAGAGAAGCGAAGGTGAGCCCCAACTCCGAAAATTGGCTAGTTATGCATGTTAGCTTCACCAATTGAAGCAAGCATCTTGGGGTTGGAATCTATGTTCTGTTAAAACGGTCAAAGGTTTGACTCGATCAGGAACGAATAGAAACAGTGCGTTTACAAGTAAACTAGTGGGAGCGTAGTTGCAATTCTCAAAACTGTATGTTTAGAACATACTTAATCTCATAAATGACGTTATGACGCTAAAGTCTTGTCAATATTTGGGTCGGAAGTCAAACTTAACGATGGACATGGGAGAAGCCGCGTAAGCTCTTGGAATATGGATCCATTGAGATGGATCAGAAGAGCTAATTGGATCGTGTCAGAATCCTTATGATTATAAGGTACTGGACAGTTCCAATATGCATGATTCCAAGAATGGCTTCACACCAAAGGTCTTATGGCAATGATCTTAGCAAGATGAAGTGTCTTGGACACTGGCTGAGCTAGTGTCTATGAGTGAGATTCCTTTTGCTCATGCAATAGAATCCATCATGAATGCCATATTTGCGCTCGTCTAAATGCAGCTGACGCATAAAGCATGACGAGCAGATACCAATTTGTTCCAGTAAGAGTCACTGGACAGTTGTAAGGAATATCCCCAAATGTTTGAGAAACACTAAGGATAGGTTCTTGTACAACTGAGAAAAAGACGAATCAGTTATGAGTAGTTATACGGACAAGGATGAATCCCGGTTCTCACCTGGTTATGTCTTTTGCCTGTGTAGCGGTGCTGTCTGTTGGAAAGGTTTCCAAGCAGAGGACCGTAGAATAGTGCTCATTAAAGAATAACAGTGTGGTTTGTTGGAATGGTTCCAAGCAAGAACACATAGCATCTCTCACAACCTAAGCACGATTTGTATACTGTTGCTGTAGGTACTAGATATCTGAAGACTTGATCTTGATTCTAGTGGGAGTTAATTTAGTTATGATGTTCAGATAGATATGATATGGTCATGTTTATAAAAACTGACATCAACATTATTTGACTATTGGATAATTAAATAATGGTCCCAAAATAAGTTTATGTCATATTACAGGCCATCAAGTTGAGGACTTGATCATGAAACCCTATAAGTAACAAATGACATAAATTATGATGTGTCCCTAGTCGAGGTTGTTAAAGTGGGACAATAACAACCGCGAGAGACTAGCTTGTGAGGTGACTGCTGGCTAAGTTTCGTGGAGCCAATGATATGATTATCGCAGTCAGTCACATAGATATATGTTGGTGAACATATGATCGGACATGACCCGCTAATGAGAAGTCTACAAGATAGTTATATCTGTGTCATAAGAGATTCTCATTACGACTATAGAGTATAGTCCTTAGACCTGAGTTCATCATGCTTTCTTGCATATGAATTGGTACACTTTGACCTTGTCAAACGTCGACCCGTAACTGGCGACTATAAGGGCACTGTTCAAGTATATCATGAAGTGTGCGTTGAAATAGGGATGGAACAAGATGGGATTTGACCCTCCTGAATAACGGGAGATAAATCTCAGGGCCTATCGAAGATTTAATACTGAGAAAAATGTGTGGCCGCACTCAAACAAATTGTAGTTCAGTTGTTTGTAATGTTCAGTATAAGATCAGGAGTTCGATAAACACGATGTTGGCTTTATAAGGATGACACCAATCTTTCCTTATGCCAAATCGAGATATAGAGACAAAAGGATTATAGGAATTGATGATTCCAGTACAAGTGGGAGATTGTTGGGATAGTGTCCTGAAATCACACTTGTACTCACTCCTGATGATAGTTGTATGTCGAGATCAGACAGTCGTATAATACTGGACGGTTGAAATGTTTTGCTAGAAGCCTCTTGCAATCTGTAAGTTGTAGACTTACTGCCAGTATTATATGATCCTATAGGGTCACACACCTAAGCAAACTGGAAGCTAAAATATGGGAATGATCATTATAGTAATGATCGTATGGATGTGTATTGGATACACATCAATAATGAGTTTCGGGTGGTGTGTCGATTGACACAATATGTGTGTCGATCGACACAGGGTCGATTCCGAAACTGAGTTTCGGTTTTATGACTCAAAACGAATCTAATTAATCATGGTTCGGTTTAAGTCATTCCAGGTCATTTATAAAGTGATATAGTTTCGACCTGGAGCCCTAGCCGTTGAGTTTTTCTCTGAGAGAAAAGCAGAAACACCAGAAACTCTAAGATCCCATAGATTCAGCACTAGCATCCCGTTTTCCAGCTTGTGTGCGTGTGTATCTGGTAGAGGCAAGGCGTCTGTGTTGCTCACTGATCTCGTTCACCAATTCATTCCGCTGCCAGTTCAAGGTAAGAACGAGGTTGGTAAATTCAATATAACGAACCCTAGATCCTAGGAGATCCAACAGAAAGAGTCTGGTGGAAAGTTGGATCATCTACAGAAGGCTGAGATGCAGAACAAGTTGGATTCTGTTTACAACTTGTTGACCAGTAAGAAGCATGTCCACTTTGCTCAGGATGTTGAAGAGTTTGGACCTGAAGAAGGCTCCACAGAAGAGGATGTGAACTACATTAGTGGTTCTAGATTTCAAGGAAACAGGTTTGGAAACCAGCAGACAACAAGTTCTTTAATGGTGGACGGAAGATTGCTTTCACAAGCAATCAAAACTTTTCTGGATATGGTCAGAATGCTGGTTACCAAAAGCCTTTTCAGCATAACAACTCTTACCAGAGGACTTATGGATCATCTTCCTATCAGACACCTCCTGCTACTAATGCTCGTGAGAGCAAGTTGGAAGCTATGATGGAACAACTGCTAGAGGGTCAGACAAAAACCACTGTGGACTTCAACAAGAAGCTTGATGCTGTGTATGAAGATCTGAATGGGAAGTTTGAATCTTTGAGTACTCACATGAAGCAACTGGACACACAAGTGAATTAGATTTCAAGCTCAGTTAAAGGGAAGAATGTCATGGACACCCTCATAAATGCTTGGTCAGTTCAGATTGCTGATGGGTCGAATCAAGGAGAAAATTTTGAGATTAAGACTACTGAACGCGTCGAAGATAGTCAAAAACCCAAGAATGTGCCCCCAATGTCGACCGACACTTCCATTGACGTCGGTCGACATCCATGTCCAACGGAGATTACGAGTTCTCATGGCGAACGGAAATCAACCTTAACTGATTTTGGAGTCGACATCGAAAGAGAACCAGCGAATGTCGACCGACATCAGCTTAACGTCGGTCAACATCCTGGGCGTGAGGGACCAATTTTGCCAACATCTCGTGGCATTGATGAAGAAAAGGCTCATAAGCCTCATATACCTTTCCCTGAGGTGTCTGTGAAATCTCCACAAGAGCTTGATGAAGCCAGACACCTGGAAGTGATGGATAAGAAGTTGAAAGGGGATCCACAAGCTGATACTTCGCCCTATCACCCTTGTATACAGAGATACTTGGAGAAGATGCTGCCTATGGACGAGGAATTGAAATAATGGGTGGTAGTAATTTCTAAACGAGTCAGTGACGTGTTGCTCAATCAAGTCCCCAAGAAGCTACTAGATCCTGGTGTATTTGTGTTGAGTTGTTCCATCTTTGAGAATGGCTTCAAGCGTTCCTTGTGTGATTTATAAGCTTCTGGAAATCT
Organism: Orychophragmus violaceus; assembly: GCA_030180135.1. Classification (NCBI taxonomy): domain Eukaryota; kingdom Viridiplantae; phylum Streptophyta; class Magnoliopsida; order Brassicales; family Brassicaceae; genus Orychophragmus; species Orychophragmus violaceus. The sequence goes on along the minus strand of CM058230.1, from coordinate 82,919,221 downwards.
CATGCCATACTCTGTGGCGCAAAGACTGGGGATGACAGATTTTTCACACACTAGGATCTCTCTGGTCCTAGCTGATCAGTCAAGAAGGATTCAAGAAGGAGTTCTTGAGGATGTCCCAATCAGAGTTGGAAACTATTTAGTTCCAACAGACTTTGTGGTGATAAGATACGATAATGAGCCAGATGATTCTCTGATACTGGGAAGACCTTTCTTGGCCACAGATGGAGCAAAGATTGATGTGAGGAATAGTTTGATCGATCTTCACCTGTGAGATGAGCCTCTACACTTTGAGATGGATATGCTGCGCAGGCCCAAGATTGATGGTCAAACCTTTAGCATTGAGTTGGAACAAGAAGCTCATATCAGTGAGACTTCAGTGTCTAATACTGGAGAAAGGAAGATGGTGGTTTCTCAAGACTCCACCCTTGCATCTTCTGAGCTTGCAATTGCTCATAAGCAGAAAGCTCCACACCGCAGAGCTCCAGACAAGCTAAGGTATGCACCTCCCAAACACAAATATGCTAATTCCATTGCTGTGAATGCAGGGAAAAACTTTGATGCGCCAAAGCTTCACTTTGATCCTAATCCCTCGTTCCTTGGACGACCTCACGCTGACACTGCTTACTCTCCACCTTGGATGAGAAGAATTTCGCAGGGCATTCGCAGCCTCTGTCGAAACCACCAGGAGTCTAATCTCCCATCAAAGTCAAGCTAACGACTTAAAACAAGCGTTGAGTGGGAGGCAACCCACTAGTAAGTTGTATATACTAGGATTTTTAGTATTGCATTTTGATTTTTTCGTTTTTGGAATTTTTGTGTCAAGTTATGCAGAATCTGTAGCATTGTGAAATCAGTGTCCGTCGACATTCACTCGAAGTCGGTCAACATTGATTCCCGAAGGAGTTTTCGAGCACGAACGATAATCGACCGAGGTCGATTTCAGTAGTCGACTTGTTCCGCTAAAGTAAGTGTCGACCGACATCAATCTGGATGTCGGTCGACATCGATGAAATCGAGTTAAGAAGTCTTAAAAACCCGAGACCATCTTTCTTCTTCCTCATTTACTTCTCGTCGAAACCTCTCTCAAAATCGCTATCTCTCTTAATTTCTTACCATTTTTGACTATTCAAAGCTCCATTTCACTTTTTTTTTCGTGCTCTATCCATTTCTATCATCTGTTTAATCGATCTGCGAAGGTATGGCTCTAAATCTCTGATTTTCAGTTCGTGTTCATGGGAAGAAAGCGTCGATTTTGTTTCGATTTATTGATGTTTAGTATGATTTTCTAGTGGAATGTGATTGCTTTTGATGTTGGGAATGATTATCTGGAGTCAATTCAAAAGATTATGTTGATGCAAAAATACGGATTTTTAGAATCTCATGCCTGTTGGTCTGTTTGTTCGTTTTGCAGATGGAACCTTGTCTGAACCGAGGAAAGCGCCCACGAAGAGCATCTGCAGACGATGTTACTGGTTCCTCGTCGCAGCAACGCGATGATCAGAACCAAGCACCTTGTTCTAGAATGGAAGAAAGGAAGTTCAAGGTCACTTGCTTCGATGACGAACCCACAGTAGAAGTGAAGAAGCGAGAATGCATCCACAGGGAAATCTCAGAGCAGTGGGACATCTATGAAAACTTGTTCTACAACGCTTGGTGTGACGTTAATATCGAGCCCACACGGTTTCCTTGCATCACCACTATGAACAAGCTGAAGATAAGATCAGATGTGGTGCGAGACATATGGTCGATAGGCTTGGGTACCATCTGTACCAAGTACTATGACTTGTATCCGGAGCTAGTCAGACAGTTCATGGCCACAGTCTGTTAGGAAGGCTTCTGAGGGGACATTGACATTCATGGCCAAGGGCAGAAGATACAGGCTCAGCCTTCAGGAGATGTGTGGCATCTATGGGTTTGACAGGACGCGAGAGAGAGTCAGTTTGCCCGAGCACTGGCCAGATGTGCAGCTTTTCTGGGAACACTTTGGCACCGGAGTGTATGATTCTCAGACCACGAGGCAGACCGTTGTGCGATATCCGGTTCTGCTCTATCTTGTCCGAGTGTTTGCTAACACTATCCTATGTAAGATGGAGCTTGGGATGATGAGGATTACTGAGCTTTTGTTGTTCTATCTTGGGATTGGTGGCAGTGTTGATGTCAGTCAGTTTGAGGACGCTCACTTGGTAGCAGACGCCAACATGGGAGCTATTTTTGCTCATCATTTGGAGACCCTGAAGGCGACGAAGCCTTTCACTGGGAAGGCAGTGAAGACAGAGACGGTCGGGAATCTCTTAACTCCCATCTTTGACCACTTTGAGCTTGATAGGAGTCAGATGAGCATTTGCACCAGGAAGTCCGTTATGGACTTTACACACCTGAAGAGAAGCCAGTGGATCAAGGGAGACACTACTGGGAGACGGTTCTTGTGGCGTTTCCATGATATATCTGGCGTAAAGCGTTTGTTTCCCCTCCCAGCGACCGAGCTGGCATGTATCACGAATGAGCCTCTCTCACTCTCTTTTCAGCCTAGTGTGGAGCTTTGTAGGGATGTTCCGCGACGCTCCATTGTACTTATAGGTGAATCTTCTGGAGCTGCTGCCTCTGCTGCTGAGCATGAGGCTGTCCCTACTGATACAGATGAGACCTATGGGTTTCCCGAGCTTCCAGGACCAGCAGAAGACATGCCACTAGGGCAGTTTCAGAAGTGGGCAGCATCTGTTCTCAAGGGCATTTGGAAGAAGGTTCACAAGATGTCATGCCAGAGATCACAACATGTTCACCACCCACAGTCATGACGTCGCGCACCAGTGCAGCCACCAGTCCATGTAAGCTCTGAGGAGGAGGAGATGGAGGAGGCTGCTGACTCTGAGGAGACGGATGATGGAGACTCTCCAGTCTTCTAGACACTTGTTGTTGATTCTGTGTTTGTTTTTCTTTTTCCTTTTCTTGAGTAGTTTTTATGTTTCTTTTGAGTCAGTCTGTCAGTCTTGTTAGCTTGGAACCTTGACTATTTGATTTTATACATCACGCTTATTGTTTCTGATGAGATTCTGAGTGATCTAACACAGCTAACATGTGAGAAATTGAGTGCTAACTCATGATCTTGACCACATACGCATTTCACACTCTGCTTATGGTACCACAAGCTCGATGTCGGGAGACACTAAGTCAGTGTTGGTCGACATCGACCGTGTTCAGGTTCGGATTTTCAACTCAATAACTCTTTAGTTTCATATTGATTTCTCCCGACCTCATATTACGGTTGCACTGGGGACAATGTAGTCTAAGTGTGGGGGAGGTGGCTACTAACATTGTGTTTTGTTTTCTTAGAGTCAGTCCCTTGTTTTCAGTTGTTTTCAAACTTGTTTTATTGAGTCAAAATGTGTATGAAACTATGATTTTTCGAGGAAATTTTTCGCTGGAACAGGAACTAAGTGACCATTGGACAGACTTGCAGTAATTCTATGACTATTAGAAAACCCCAAACGAATCAACCTACAAAGAACACCCATATCTAACCAGGTATTCAGAGGATCCATCACTAACTTCACCTCTAAACTTGACTTTATTCTCTTACTTAGGGGCTTGATATCTCTGGATCGGATTCCTCTGATGTACTTGACACAGCCTGTAATCATGTTTGAGTATGGTTCCTGATTTTCCCCTCCCTTGAAAGTAAAAAAAAAGAAGAAGATTAAAACCAAAGATAAGCTAGTTGCTTCGAAGTGGTCACGGGAGTGGTAGAGACCCCTATTACCTCATGTGTATCCATGGAAAGATCCAAAGTTAAACCCCAAGTGGAAAGGGAAGAGCACTGATAGAAAAAATAAAATGATACCCAATGGGGAAAAATCAGTGCTAAGGGAGAAAGGAAAAAGAAAGGAACCAGAAACCGACAGTTTGGTGGTCAGTACTGACTGAGTTGAGTCCATGTGTTCTCTGATCAATACTCCCTTTGTAAGACCGCACCTAATTGTATACAGAGGTTAGTGTGGTGAACTTGAATAGCCTAACTTGATTGTGGAGTTTACTTTGGACAGTTGCTAAGTGTGGGGGAAGTATATTGTGGTCTTGAAATCTGCAAGAAAGTTTTCAGTGGCTTACTAAGTGAATGTGAATGCGCAAGTTCCTAGGACGAAATGAGTTTCTGAGTTTTCAAACCTATTTCTTATGCTTTATTTCTTTCACTTGCTTGAGGACAAGCAAGAGCAAGTGTGGGGGAGTTGATATATCATGGTTTTTCTAGGTTTTCAACCATGAAATAGTTGTGTATATTGAGTCTTTAACCTGGTTTTTCGAGTCTATTGAGTCTTCTACAGGTAGGCTTGCGTTTGGAGCAAAGAGCGTGATTATAGGACATTTCTGGTGATTTGTGCAAGGAGCTAAAGTTGGTGTCTTGGCCACGACATGATGTCGACCGACACTGACCTTGTTGTCTGTCGACACTGAGCGCGACAGAGTGTTATACGCCGAGTTGAGACAAGTTTTGAAGATTTGCATAAAGACCTCGAAGTTTCCTTTAATTATAATCTAGCCCTAAAACGAGTTTAGGAGTTTTAATTAGGTTTTCAGACTCATTATTCAGTGGATCTTGTTCTTACTTTGTTCTTGCTTTTGGAGATAGAGAGATTTGCTAAGGGGCTGATTCTCGCTACTTCTAACCTTTGAGAGAAAGATTTTGAACCCCTTTATCTTATCTATTCAGTCTCTTGTTTTTCTATTCATGATGTGTTGAGAGAAAGATTTTGAACCCCTTTATCTTATCTATTCAGTCTCTTGTTTTTCTATTCATGATGTGTTGTTTGATTGATAATATGTCTCAGTAGTAGCCTAGTTAGATTTAGGGATTCTTATAAGGGTTTTATGCATGTTTAGATAACTGATTTATTATGATTCACAATATGTTCGTTCATCACCTAAGTTGCGTTTAATACTGAATTCTGGACTGATCACCTAGGATTTAGATCTGAGATAATTGACAATAGCACGAGAGTGTGAGTTAAAATCTGAATAAACTTAGTGCGAGCAATTTGACTAGATACAAAGAGATTTGGTCAGGAGAATTGTGAACCAATAGAACTTGTTCTTAATGCTTGTTTAGAACTTTAGGATCACAAAAAGATTTGGATCACTAGGTTGCTAGATATAGAAACAATCTCAGCGAGAGTTGGATTGTTTAGCATTGTGTTTCTACTTCTTGAACCTGTGTTTAATCTGAATCCGGTTAGTTAGGTATCTGGCATTGCATAATTCCCGAGAACTTCCCAAGTCTGACGCCCTTCTACCTATTGAAAACACTTCTTTGTTTACTTGCTTTCGTTTATTTCTTCCTCCTGATTGATTTAGCTTAGCTTGAGAAAATACAATCTATCATGTGAGTGGTGAGTCCTTGTGGATTCGATACCCTAAGTACTACATTGCATAACTGTGCACTTGCAGTAGAATATGATAAAACTTTGAGCCTATCATTCCCTTCAGCAATCCAGACTTGATAATGACCCTTTTGCAAGTCCATATTGGTGTGTATCTTGGCTCCTCCAAGCCTATAAAATAGGCCGACGATAAAAGGAATCGAGTAGCAGTTCTAGATAGTTACCTTATTAAGTACTCGGTAGTCCACACACATATTCAAGGATATATCGAACTTCTTCTGGAATAACACCGGTGCACCATAAGGAGATTTTGATGGTCGAAACTTCCTTGTTGCCAACAATTTTTCGAGTTGCTCCATCAACTCTTCAAGTTCCGATGGAGCCATCCGATAAGGTACCATTGCTGGTGGTTTAGCCCCTGATTCCAACTCGATTCAGTGATACACATCCCTCCTACGTGGAAACTTCTCTGACAATTTTGCTGGAATCACGTCAATTTTCTTCTCGAGAACAACTTCAGTATCTGGTGGTATTCTTGTAGTATCCTCACATTCGCCTTCCACCTTCATCACCGCCAAAAATTTGGGCTTGCCCTTTTTCACGCCTTTAGAGAGTTGCATCGTCGACAAGTACTTCAGTCCACCATTCTTCTCTCCAACGATAGGAACCATTCAGGGTGATCCCTTCTTAAAGATGCAAAACGTGCTGAATACGGGCATCAGTATTGCCATGGCTTGCCTCATAAAATATAATATGAGGAAACTTTGAAGTCATCCATAGGCACCATGGAGAAGTTGACCGGACCAATCCAATCTCCTAGCTTCCTCTCCACTCCACTGGTGCCATTAACCGGTTAGGCTTTGGCGTTCACCTTCTTCATCCAGACCTCCTGTTTATCCCACTTGATATCAGCCTTCTAGCTTCGTCGTCAGCCATGAATTTGTGGGTGGCTCTCGTATCCACAACCATTCGAGTTTGCTTTTAACCCAGACCTCTATGTACATGAGCCCCTTGCTCATTGGTTTTGTAACCAGACTTTCCTTAAGAGCGTTAAGGAGTTATAACGACCCCATCTTGCTCGATTATCATTCTTGAGTCTCCACATCATGATTTTCCATAATCACGGATAGTGTCCCCATCTTTGGACAGTCCTTCATATGATGTGGCACCTTGCACACAAATCATCCACCCCTTGGTACGAAGAATTTCTTCTTGACTTCAAAATCTTCTCGCGAGATCCTTTCTCATAGTTCTTTGATGGTCGGGCATTTTCTCAGCCATAATATTCTCTCCAACACCTTTAGTCACAACCTCCTATTTTTTTCTTGAATGAACAAGAAGGACCTTGAGTGCAGAATTTAGTTAACGACTTGACCACCGCAATAGCCTCATCATTGGACTGAACTCCCCTTAGATGCAATTCTTCTTTAGCCCAATTTTGCAGCCCATCGGTGAAGTAAGCTCATCCGACAGGTTAGTAATTTGAAGCACGAGAGTCGTGAATTCCTTCACATAGTCACGAATTGTAATTTTTTGTCGAAGTTCCTTCTGGGTAGTATTGTCGCTTCAGTTCCTTTTTGAAATCCTTCCATGTCTCTCCGGCATTTTACCATTCGATCTCGTGTTTTTTTTTGCCACCATAACATGGCCGTGTCCGTCAGGTATGAAGTTGCGGTTTTCAAATTCGCCATCTCATCCCCTAGTTTGAGATTGTCGAAGTATGGTTCCATTTACCAAAGGAAATTATCAACTTCCTTAGCATCTCTTACTCCGTTAAATCGCGATGGTCTCGGGAAATCAACCCAAATTTATGTATTGGCGATAGCGGTTCCTCCATTTTCGCTTTTCTTCTTGCATAGCGTTGCGTTCTCCTCCAAGAAGACGAGCCTTTCTTTTATCCCCTTGATGTCTTCTCGCAAAGCTTGGATACATCCCGTCATTAGTTCCTTCAACCAATTAAAGAGGGAGTCCAAGTCAGAGGTGCTCTACCTAGCTTCCTCCATCCCTTCTAAAAAATGACTCTCAAAGCCGTTCATGGTGTACTCGACCCTCTCGAGCTTCTCCGACACCTTTCCAACAACCGCCACCAAAGCTTCCTGAGAAACACCCTTATCCTACTTGTTTGTTCCTTGGACAATCGTGGTCTCGAACGTCGTACTGGTAGCATCCTTTCTTCCCTTAATCATTCTCTCGGACAAACTACTCTCTATCCTCGGTCGAACTCGGCTCTGATACAACTTGTCACGGACTAATTCTTCAAAATTGGTACATGCGGAACTTGTTACAGACTAATTCTTCAGAATTGGTACGTGCGTCCTTAGCACCTTTTCACTTCTCTTGATTTCTAAGTCAGCCTCACTCGAACTAAAACTTTCTAACTTAGAAAGATAAAGAGAATTAACTCTCAGAAAGAGAAAATTAGAGAGATGCTTATATTGAAAATTGTTGGATGATTACAAATGAGAAACTCACCCCCTTATATATAAATTCTCAACCCAAATGAACGGTCGAGATTAAAACGATCTAACGGTATAGAATAGATCTAACCTACTCCATTACCCCTAGTGTCATCATCATTACATTCCACTATCCTAACATCATTTTTACACTCCACTATCTAAAAGTTTTTATAAAGCTTTTAGATAATTACATTTACATAAGTATAAATTCTTAGTAACTACTTAATGGATTTACTCTTCCGGTTAGGCCCATTTTGTAGATTTATCCGCTATACGTATTGGAATAAAAATGGGCTGTGACAACACAAAGGTATACAAACAACCCAAGAGAAACCTCCAACACCATTTACATTTTCATATAAAATCCCAAATGTTGTTTCCAGTTTACTGATAAGAACAAGCTAAAAAAGACCACACAACCACACATGTGTCATACGCGTGATGAAGGATGAAAAAAGATGATATACGATGAGCCACGATCACCTATTCACCATATTTCTGAAAATGAACTAGGACTGTTGATTAAGACCTTCAGAAGATGGGTAGCCACATGTCATGTCCTAAGCTTTAGCAGCATGCGTCGTCGTACGCTCACCAACCATATTGATTATACTTTGTCTCCAAATCTCACCGGTTGAAAGTCGCATAAGTGGGAAAAACAGCTTCAACATCACACCGGAGATGCCACCACTCCAAAAGCTATTTTCCGACCAAACCCAAGTATGTTGGTGTTGCCTTTAGGACCATAGCCGAAGGATAGTATGAAGCAAAAGAAAAATTACACCAAGAGCAACAAAGGCGGTGAAGTATGAAGAAGAAATTGAATCATCGGCTCAGGGAAACAAAGAAAAATCAAAAGGGCTAGAAGGAAAACAAAAAAAATACGGAGACAACACATATCCGATTTCAAGAAAAATGAGAAGACAAAAAACAAAAACTATAATTTAACAAGATTGTCGAAGAGACAATTGATTTACAATTCTCTATCTGATATGACTAGGAAAAGTAGACCCCCTCTCGCTATTCACCTGCTCCAATCAAGGATTTCGTAAAATGGTCATGCAAAACACATATCGTATCAGTAAAGATGGCCATACATCATGTTTGTTGACGCAAATTTGACACCATGATCAAAGTGCAATTAAATTCGAGGACGTATAAAACATCATATAACGAGTAATCATCATTTAATCGTAATATTCCCGCCTTAGTAACATAAGAAGAGACAATATCCTTTACGTCATGAAGTAAAGAAAGATTGTCTTTCATATGATGAGAGGCTCTAGTATCAATAATAACATCAGTAAATTTTGTTTTACCAGACAAACGATCCGTAGTCAGCTTAGCTTGTTGGTTCTGAAGAAGATTGATGAGAATTGATATTTGATCCGTGGAAACATAAGAAGAGGATGCTGCATTGTCGTGAAGATTTGTTGAAGCAGCCCGTGGTTGATTGGATCTTCCACATTCCCGTCCTACCGAATTTCAACGACCACGACCCCGTTGAGAAGAATCATAGGTATTTGATCGTTGTTGTTCCAAGAACCACTCCGTATATCCATGCAAACCAAAAAATTCAGAAGTTTTGTTACCCTTACGATTGCAGTGTGCACATTATCGATTAGGGTCACGACTACATTGAGTAGTAGTTGCAGCATCTGTAGAAAGAGGAACCATAGAGGATTCCGTTTGCACTGAAAATCCCACAGATTCATGAGAAGCATCCATAATCCGTAGAGTAAGTAAGTGCTGTCCTGCACGAATTACACGAGAGTAAACTGTGTTCAATCGGTTAATGGATATTCATCGATGATTTGAGATTGTATAGCAGAGAAGTGACTGTCATCAAGGTCGAAGAGAAATTTATGAATACGAATGCCTTCTCGTTCTTTCTCAAGGTCCGCAGCTGCCAAGCAGGTACAAGTAGTAGTGGGTTTGAATTTCTTAAGTTCTTCCCATAGTTTGGATAAATGCCCGAACTGGCTGCCCATTATGTTTGCAGTTGGTGATTTCATCCTCAAGTATATGTTTGCGAACAGCGTTTTAATGTAGAAACGAAGTTGTAATGATTCCCAAAGCTTGAAACCATCAAGAACATGGCTCACAGTTGGTCGGACAGGGGGATCGATCGATGTACATATCCATCCCACTATCATTGAGTTGGTAGCTGTCCAACGAGATAAATCAGGATTTGAATCAGGTTTAACAATGGAACCATCAACGAAACCAATCCTCTGTTTGGCTTGAAAAGGGTTCCAAAGTTCTGTTGCTCATTCAGAGTAATTGTCACCACGAAGCAAGATCGACGCGATCAAATGCACCATGATTATCAGACGAATGTAGTGCATAGATATATTCTGAAGAAGAGCTATCTGTAATAGTAAGATTAGAATTAGTAGTTGACATGTTGAGGAAACAAGATCAACAAAGTACACGAACAAGCGGAAGCTTTGTAGTAGAAGCAGAGAAAAGAAAACGGGAGTAGCAGAGAGAGAAAAATTAGGTTTAGAATCGATTATTCTCTAATACCATATGGTATATGATTGGGAAAATCGAGAGAAAAATTAGGTTAAGAATAGATTATGCGCAGACACACTGAAGTCGGTGAGAAACCGTGTGCCAGAAGAGTAAAGCTCGAAAGGTTCCATGCTTCTTGAGCTGCACAACATTGAAAAAGAGTGTGACATATCGTTTATGGGCCAAAACCTCAACCACATCAAGACATATATGTTAGAACTTTTCGAGATGCTAGCCTTTTATTCACTGCCAGTGCGCCTAAGATAGTTTCTACATAAAATGCTTAAGCTTCGGGGGAGCTTTTGACTTCGACAACTTCTTCGAGAGAACTTTCTTAACAAGTGGTGGTTTATGATTATGTGGAGCCTGAGCTTCCATCATTGAGTCTGGGAGCTTATAGCCACTCTTGGACTTGTTTTGAATACTGTTTTTTATATATATTTTATTTTCTTTTGGTTGTTGCATTTTTTAATCTATATTCTTTGTGTGTGTTTTAGTAATATAATATTATTTCTTTAGTCTATTTTCATATTTTTATCGAGCTATTTTCTATATATGAGCTTGGTCCACACAAAAAACATACTCTGGAACACAATTTAACCATTTCGAGTCTCCCCCATTCTTTTTATAGGCGTCATAGAAACGCTCAAGCTCTCCTTTTATCCACTGAGGTCCCAGCTTGTCACTCAGTTTCTTCTTCTCATGAGGAAAACCACAGTAAACAAAAAATTACGAAACAACTTTCCAGAAACAAAGATAGCAAAAGAGGATCCAAGTTACAAAGAGCGGCTCTTTAATTCAAGACTCTTAATAAGATACGATTTTGTTAATGCCTAAAAAACTCACTCATTGTTTTATTTTTCTCGAGTTGCTTAAATCTATTTCTGGAGAGGCTTCTTTGGTGAAGTGGTTGCTCAAACTCTTCGACTTTTTACTGGGTACCATATTCTAATTTCTCTTCCTAAACGAAATTTTTAAATAGTCAGAAAACGTTTAGCGAAGGAAAAGACGACGTAAATTCAGATTCAAATTTTGAAACATAATCACAGTTTTAAATCCAAGTTTCCGATAATTTGTAATCCGAAAGTTAAAAACTTGGACATCGAAGATCACATCGCCAAACCAGGAAACATCAGTTCTAATAAGACTTACCTTCTTCTTGCCATCATCCTCTTTGACAGGTGCAGCTTATTTATCATCGGACTTCTGGAACTTTTAGCTTATGTATTCGCCCACTGAGTCTACAGTTCCCCTCTTCCTCTTGCTGACAAAATATTTCTGGTGCGGCCTTTGATTGGTCGAGTCAAGGAAGGGTAACGCGTCACCATTGTCGAAAATTGCTGACGTGAAAGTCTTCAAGCCTTGAGATGAGACCTATGAATGAATAGAATCAGGTTGCCCTTCTGAGCCATTATAGCCATTCCCTTTTTCCGATGAATCTAAATTCGCATATTTTCCACTTGCTTCTAGGCTCTTATATCTAGAGCTCCGGAAATCCTCTGAGATCACCACCAAGGTTTCCTCGCCGACTGTAAAAATTTAAGAAATCATCCGAATCATCAAATGAGAAATGGAGATCTGAAGAATCTCCGCTCTTATCGCCGAGTTTAATTAAAATAGAGTATGAAACATACATATTTGAAGGGTTTGATAAAGCGAAGAGCCTCTAAATTGAATGAGGGTTGAACATATGGGGATGACAATAAATTCAATTGCAGTGAGTGCAAAGGATTTGGAGAATCAATGGAGACCTCTTAGGGGGAGCCGGTTATTAGTTTTTGTTAATAGCATATTTTCTGGTATCTTTTGAAAAGTCTTTGCATTTCTATATCTTTTTGAGTGATTTGAGTGTAGCAAAAGACCATAATGCCCTAATTTAATCTAACTAAAACATATTAACTAGATTCACATATATTTTTTAAAAGTTAATTACCAAACTCGTTTGGGGTTTTACTTTTTTTTTTGGTGTTCTCACAGTCTATTCCGAGTTCAATAATCCTGATTAATATCGGGTTCGCTTTCGATCCTCTTCCCCCATGAATCGATTTAGCTCATGGTTTCATTGAGTCTCTTGTAGGTCGGATGATTCAAATTTCGTTAGCCTTCTCGAGATCTACAGCGGAGCACATCAACTTTTTTTTTCTAACGATAAACCGTTTGGGTGTGAAGATGGTCGCCAAAGGCAGAAGCTTGGTTCTAGGTTCATGCTCCGGAGTCGGTGGTCCGTGAAACCTCCCGTCTTTGGCATTGCATGTCGGCCACCTCCTTGAAGTGACGCGTTTCCTTATCGCTTTTCATAAACCTTGTAATCTGGTTTAAGGATTTTTTACTTATGGCCCGTTTTAGGTTTTTAATATAAATCTCAGTTGACAAAAAAGCAACGGAAAAGTGTATGCGTCTTCAGCTTGCTGGTAATCGGATGATGGCGATTAGCTCCAGATTTTAAAGATGATCCAGACCAGATGTTACAATGCAAAGAATGGGTAAACATCTAAATCAATCGAGCTATGGACATGACTGGCGTCGAACTATGGAGAGGTGGTGGATTTTTGAGAGATAATTCATATGGATAGTTAATTTAATGGTCATACTTAGGATTTTGGGGCAATGCTTTTGTTCAGTTGGTAGATTGTTCGGTTATGGGTGAGAAAAGGTGGTTTGTTCACTTATTTGTGAGAAAGAATTGTCTAGATGAAGAATGGATTGATCGTGTAGGGTTAGTATAATTTCTATTGATCTGACATGTGTTTGGGTGGATAGCAAATTGGCCAACGAAGACGAAAGTAAGGAACGCAGAAAACAATGGCAGTGTGGATAAAAGTAAGCACGAGGCCAGACATACAATAAAGATATAAGATAAAACAATGAACTAGAAACAAATTATAGTCACCCACACGATGACATTTTCTGTTTCCGACAGCCTCACCCCATCCACGGAGGTCAGTCCACTTAGAGAAAGTAATTGGAATGATCCAAAAGAATGCTGAAGTTTCAATAGACCAGAAACAAGATTCACACATGCCGTCACCTTTGACTCTTTCAATAACGATGAACCGCGCAAGGGCAAGTCGATATTCTTACTTTGTCGACAACGTTTCTTTTCCCACGCAGGCAGTTGGATATTTGGATAGGCCATCTTATTTGTGGGAGCTCTCTGAGGTGCTTCCTATGAGCACGGATAACGCTTCGAGAGAGACGAAAAATGGTTGAGTCGTTGTCCAACTCAGGGAAGATGGAGCGCCGGATAATTTTGTCTGCCTTGATACCACGAAAGACACACTCTTTGAGGCGTTGGAATGCGTCTTCTCTTTCCTTTGTATACATAAAATCAAAGATAGCCTTTAAAAACGTTGTGGTTGGATTGTTGGCATGGAAACATGCATTCTCCAGTTTGATGAATCATATCTTGTCGTGGTGAGTCTTGATTAGATCTATCTGGAATAGCGTATCCATGTGGTCAGCGTCATCACGAAGTCTCTTGCAAACTGCTATGATCTTGTAGTGTTCACGGATGTTTTCGCCGGCGTTCTTAGCCAAAATTAATCTCCTTACTGCAGTGGTAGATCGAGCAAATTGGGAGTTGGAAGGAAAGCGTTATTAGGATTTGCTTCGCTCATCAATGAAGATGTTTTTTTGAGTATTTGGATACATTGTAATGGGTAGACATATGGGCTTATAAAGGAGAACCATGTTGCAACGTTTCATCTTCTAAGGAACTACATTAATTGCATCAAACGGTTTAACTCAAACTGATAAAAGGAGCATCCATTGATGTATGTAAAAATATGGATGAAATAAAAGCGAGTAAATTTAGTGATGTGCAGGTATATAATCAAGTTAAACACGTGATAGCTTGTACAAATGAGATATTTAATATATGAATATGGTAATAGATAAATTAAATTAGAATGTAAATTTTCGTTTGAGATTGGACTGTCTGTATCCATCTGATATGAAGCTTTGACATGTGCTGATTGTAAACGATGGATAGTAGTAGATGAGAGAATATATATTTGTGTAGAGTTGTTAGTATGCATGGACTTTAAGTTTGGGTGTAGGAGGAAAATAATACCCAGTCTGGGTGTAGGAGGAAAATAATACCCAGTATGGGTGTAGGAGTATAACTAATGTATATTGGAATATTGAAAAGAGGATAATGATGAGAGCATAGGAGTGAAAATGGTTTTGCACCCTTCCTGATGGGTGATTTGACGGCTTTAAGTGTACGTTTTGGAAGTTGAAATTAATTAAGAAAGAAGAGGTGAGTCAGAATTAATTTATTGAGATGGTTGAATTGAAATGTTAAATATAGCGAATGTGGGTCGTTGCATGGATGGACAATCATAATATTGTGTGGATGAAATGAAACGTTAGTCCAAGCATACATTAAAGAATACCCACTTTATGAAGATTCACAATTGGGAACTGTCGGTATAGGATTTAAGGGAAAAAATAAATTTTGTTTCCTTTTGTTTCATGTATTGTAACTGCCACTACAATGAAAATGATCGTATACGGTGAGTGTCCGTCGGGATTTGCGATTATAAAGGAATTTGTTGTTTGAGATGATCGGTTTATCGAAACATAGCACATTGTGTGTTCGGTGGATAGCAAATTAGTCAGCATAGACGAAAGTAAGAGAACGCAAAAAAAAAACAGTGGCAATGTGGATGGAATTAAGCGCGGTGCAAACATACATTTATGGAAAAAAATAATGAACAAAAAACATTCATAGTCAGCGTACACGACGTCATGTAGGGTTACCGACATCATGGCCCCATCCACGGAGGTCAGTCCACACAAAGAAAGTCATTGGGATGATCCTAAAGAATGCTGAAGATTCAATAGACCAGAGACAAGAATCAGTGATGACGTGACCTTTTGACTTTTTCATGGAGCAAGTGTAGCCAATACCGATGAACCGCGCAAGGTCAAGTCTATATTCTTCCTTTGTCAACAACGTCTTTTTTCCCATGCAGGCCATTGGATATCTGGATATGCCATATTTATTCCTGGAACTCTCTAACGTCCCTTCTAAGAGCACGGATAGCGCTTCGAGAGAGAACATGAATGGTTGAGTCGTTGTCCAACTAAGGGAAGATAGAGCGCCGGATAATTTCGTAGCGGTAGACAACAGGTTTGATACCACGAATGGCACACTGTTTTAGTCGTTGAAAGGCATATTCTCTTTCATTTGAATAAATAAAATCAGAGATAGCCTTTAAAAACGCTGCGGTTGGATTGTTGGCATGGAAACAACATTCTCCAAAAAATGAACCCTAGCCTATCGTGGTGAGTCTTGATTAGATCAATCTGGAAGAGGGTATCCGTGTGGTCGACGTCATCACGAAGCGTCTTGCATACCGCTCTGATCTTGTAGTGTTCATGGATGTTCTCGCTGGCGTTATTAGCAAAATTAATCTCCTTAATTCAGGTGGTAGATCGAGGAGAGATGGGGATGAAAGGAAAGCGAGTTTAGGATTTGCGTTGCTCATAAATGGCGATGTTTTTCTTCTGTGTATGTCTAAACAGTGTAACGGGTGGACATATTTGACTTATAAGTACAAAAATGGATGGAATAGAAGCAGATAAATTTAGTGAGGGGTAGGCAATCAAGTTAGACAAGTGTACATTACAATGTAAGAATATGTTAATAACGGAATTAAATTACAATGTACATTTTCGTTTTAAGATGGAATGTTTGTATCCATTTGATATGAAGTTGTGACATGTGTGGATCGTAAAAGTTTGATAGTTAATTGATGAGCGACTATATGTTGGAAAGATATAATCTAGATGGTATGGATAGTGGTAAGTCGGGAGCGCAGGTGGATAAAGGTTGTGTATTTTTTAACAAGTGATAGAAGCGATTAAAACCAGTGTTAAAAATATGAAAATGATAGCAATGTAGTTTTTCCATTCTATTTAAGTCTGTCCATAGAGCAACGATGATGTGGGAAGAAAGAATCTTAAAATGTCGCGGTAGAGTGCTGATCAAGTATCTGTATAAACGTATAATTCTAGTAGGAAGGGAGTGGTATACAAGACATTATTAGTTCTATACATCTATGTGGATAGTTGGGATAAAAAAGCATGTACAAAACGAGTAAAAAATGTTTTTTTATTTATGGATAGTCCGATCATAAAACTGTAGCTATAGCATATAAGGAAAAAAAACAAAATGTAAACAAAGTCAGAATAAGGAGGTTTCAAATTTGGAATTATTATTTTTGTTTCATGGATCTGTTTGACTTGACGAGTTTTGCATGTTCTCTCAATGATTTGATAAGTGCAGATAAAGTTGTCTAGAGCACTGCAAAAACGACAGTTAAGTAGGTGTAATGCTAATTATATTTAAAATTAGTGGGGGGTGACAAGTGATGTGAGATAACGTTGCTTTTTTTTATGAAACAGGGTCTTTGAGAATAGGGTTGCATCGATAAATCTGCTACATCACTAATAGGTCGATAATAAACTATAAAAATTAATAAAACTTCTGGGAAATAAACTAAACTATTAGTTAGTGTTAAACAACTAACTAGAGGATAGTTTAATAATATAAAGGTAATCATGGTATAGATAGTAAAAATTCCAAAAACTATTAGTTGGTTGGGAATTGTGAACTATGATTTGACGGCTTAACGGTTAAGGGTTCGACATTTGTGAGAAATATATTTTAAATATTTATTTTATTTGTTTTAAATGTTTGGCATTTACAAAAAGTTACACTACTAGATAGTGGATAGGACAAATGAGATATTGATGGATACCGAATACAGAGTGATAGTGTAAGACAAAAAAGATGAGGAAAAAACAAACTAAAAACAGAATTATTTGAGTTATTCGTTAGACCTTACAACATTTCAATAATTAAAAATATTTAGGAACATTATAATTAAATATGTAGTCTGAATTAAGCACCCAAAACGCCGCCGTTTTGGACTCCTCCGTCAACCAAACCGGGACCGTTTTGCATTGCCGCTTGGTGCTAAATGTCGATGTTATCTACCGAACCGCCGGTTATTGGGGTTTCGAAGATCTCAGGCCACTCGAGGAATGTCTTGGGATTATTTAGAAAAAGCACAAAGTCTCAATGGCCCAGAAACATTTGTTGCTCATACCGTGACCTTTGACATCTTCGTGCATGATATATAGCCAACGGTGATATACAAAACAACAATATGTCTGTATTCTGTCTTCGTCAACCACATCCTTGATCAACGACAGATCGAGGGAGATGTTGTCGGTAGGTCGGGGACTTCGCTCAAACTGCCTGACATGCCTCGTGAAAGAACATATAGTATTAAGATAAAGGAAAGGAATGTTGGAACCTGTATCCAAGGAATGATAGATAGATCGACGGATGACTTCGTAGCAATAGATAGCAGGTTTGCATCCAGCAACTGCGCATTGGTTGATCTGTTGGAAGGCTTGTGGACTCCCATATCTATATTCTGTGTACATGAAATCTGAAATCGCTTTCAGAAACACATCAGTTATGTTGTTGGCGGCCAAAGAGGCGTTGTACAATATGGAGACGCATTCGTGGTTGTCTTCTAAATGGGCAGACTGGATAAGATTAACCTGAGCAAGAGTATCCACGTGATTCGCGTCATTTCGAAGGGTCCTGGAGACGGGCTGAACCCTAAAGTGTTCCCGAAGGTTATCACTAGAATTCCTAGCAAGGATTGATCTCCTCAGATTAGGCGGAAGATCTACAATATTGAGAGCCGGGCGGTTATGCCTAGATGATTATGCAACATTGGGCGTTATTCTTCTCATTGAGTGATGTGTATTGAGAGTGTGGACAGGGAGTTAGGGTCGACATCTACTATTTATAGATGCGAAACGACAAAAAGTTCGGTTTCGTCGCAAAGTTTCGGTTTTGGTGTCTATATGGTATAGATGTAGATGGAGAAAATATTAATAAATTAGGTAAACCGACACCAAGATAGATAGTAATGCCCACATTAGAGTAACAAAATTAAGAATGGATGGATATGCTCTGGGGTTTTCGGTGTCTAATCCGGAAGCTGAAAACTATTATATTTATGGAGACTGCTTAAAATCGGGAAATTAGTTGTATGTATTCTATAAATATCGTGTAAACATGGAGACTACATCACATAATCAAGATAGTAAGAGCTTGACGTCAATACAGTAGGGAGAGGTTGATACAAATATAATGGATTGTGTAATTGAATGATGGATAGCCATATTCTTAAGTGAATATAGTGGGTTATTTGAATACAATATTAAAGACGCCTTAATGGATATTAATGCCGTACCAAAGAAACAAATAAGCATAAATAGTCATGCTTTATGCGAATTGGTGTCTAATCAGGCCGTTGAAGACTAATACTTAATTGGTGTCTAATCTCGCGATGGAACTTATATGTTAGATAATACATACTAGAGCTATGGTTAATGTAATGGGTAATAAGTATTATATGTGGAACGAAAATAACATAATGGCCATTATGGATAATGAGAAATCTATGAAAATTAAGATCCTAAATTGTTTTTATTGTGTTGGATGCATGGTACCAGGATTAGCAGGTGATGTTGCATGGTGGATAGTGTGGAAACCGACATATCTTGAAGGAGGAAAATTATAAAACTAACTATGTGTTAGACTAAAAGATAACAGTTATTCTGTTATGATGCATATTGTTGGGCTGAGAACTGCAACTGTGATTTGACTGCAAAGGGACTGGATTTTCGATGTTTGTGACACAGAGGATTTAAATATTAATTTTTTTGTTATATATGTTTTTTGTGTGGAAAGAGTGACATTAATACAAGATCATGGATATGAGGAAATATATATTGGTAGATACCGACAAAGATTGGTAGTTTATTCAAATATGGCTATTAAATAGAAATAATATTTTGTTGCTAAAAAGAAGAAGAATATAAATAATATTTTTAGATTTAACATTAAGCACCCCAAACGCAACCGTTTTCACCTCCTCCTCCACCCCAACCACCCAAACTGCTGCCATCCTGCATTGCCGCTTGGTGCCAACCGCCTTGGTTATCCGAATCACTTTCATAAATCTCAGGCCATTCGAGGAATTTCAGAGGAATGATTGGGAAAAAGCATAAAGTCTCAATGGCCCAAAAACATTCATTGCACATACCGTAATCTTTGACATCTTCGTGCATGAAACCTACCCAATATCGATAAAGGGAGCAGCGGCATCTTTGTATCCTTACTCCGTCAATCTCATCCCTTATCACATCCGCCAGATACATGGAGATTTTAATAGGCCAGGGGCACCGCTCGAACTCTCTGACGTGCCTCCTCAGAGAACGTATAGCAAAATGAGAGAGGAAAAGGATGTCGGAACCTGAATCCAAGGCGGAGGTGATAGATCGACGGATGACTTCATAGCAATACACAACATGTTTGCATCCATCGATTGGGCATTGTTTGATTTTTTGGAAACCTTCCTGTCCTCCATCATTTGTGTACATAAAGTCCGTGATCGCTTTCAGAAACACAGTGGTTATGCTGTTGGCCGCCAGGCAGACGTTGTACAGCCTGGTTACGCATTCGGGGGTTTCTTCCATTGGAGCAGTCTGGTTAAGGTTTATCTGAGTTAGGGTATCCTCGCGAAGGGTCCTGCAGACATCTCGAACCTTGAAATGTTCCTGAAGGTTGTCACTGATATTTTTGGCAAGGATTGACCTCCTAAGCTTGTGCGGCAGATCTAGAAGGTTGAAAATTGGCCGGTTAGGACTAGATGATTCAGCAACGCGGGGGATTTTTCTTCTCATTTTTAGGGGAGTGTATTAAGTCTGTGGACGGATATTTAGGGTCGACATCAATTATTTATAAATGCGAATTAACACAACGTTCCAGTTTCCTCACACCGTTTCGTTTTATAACTAATAGATAGGTATATTGCCATAAAGAAGGTATGGTTGTAAATGGAAACAAATAGTTGTAAAATGTCTAAATCGTAAATAAAATATAGCAATGCACGGAGTATCCTTGGCCATGTTAAAAACTATCATATTTAAAGATATTGTGTAAATCAGGAAATTAGTTTCAAATATTATATACATATCAGTGATCATGGATACTGCACACGTGATAAAGGTAGAAAAGAGGTTGACAACAATATACTAGGAAATGATTGTACAAATGGAGAGTATTTTGTAATAATTTGATTGATAATCATACTTCTTAAGGAAACTATTGGGATATATGGATACAATATATAAAGATTTAACTTGTATAAAGTAGAGTCCGGTGTAGATTGCATTAACCGTACACATCAGAGTCGGGTTAAATATGATTTGATAGTAATATCGATATTTAATAGCCCGTTCCAGAATAAACTCAAAAGTAATAATATCTCGCCTTGGAACTATAATATATGATTTGACAATTAAACGAATTTAAGTAAGTTTTTTATTGCGTCAACAAAGCATCATTAAGTAGAGATACATTTTTCAAAATTGGTTGTGCTGTATTAAATTGATTAAATAAAACGTATGAGTTAAAACGGTATTTGAATAATTTTTTGACCCGATATGGGGGATAGAGGAGAGTAATATAGATACTAATACGGTGGATAGAAAAATACAATAACAAGTTTTATATACATGCAACCTAATAGGGATGGATATAATGAAAACTATAACAGTATTAAAAACCGTTTGAATTCCCCTAACCCGCAAGTATGTCGTTTGGGTTATTTCCACCGTCCAACCCACCGGCTCCGTGCCCATTATCATCGCCGACATCGACTTCTTTGTGTAGAATGACATTGGCGTATGTGTCACCGTCGCCCTGCACATTATCAACGGGTACACCGCCAATGTTGTCCGCTGGATCTTCCCATTCAACTAACTCAACCCATCTTGAAAAAGTCCCTGGGATCATATCGAAGAACACATCAGTCTCAATAGCTTAGAAGCAAAAATTTCACATACCTAGACCTTTAACATTTTCGTTCTTCAAGCCAAGCCAGTAACGATGGACGGCATAAGGGTATGTTGCAATTCTTTCGTCATTGACAAAGTCGCGGATATTTCTGAGATTAGGTGGGATGTTCTAAGCATAACTTGTTCGATGAAACTCTTTGACATGCCTCCTAAGCGCCCGAATAGCAGTGCAAGACAAAAGAGGCATGTTTGAGTCAGGATCTAGGTTAGGGCAGACTGGCGAATGACTTCGTAGCAATACAAAGCGGGTTTGATTCCAGCAACGACGCAATTTTTGAGGCGGAGAAGTGCGTCAGATCGTTCTTCCGTGGACACTCCCTCTATATGCATGAAATCCGATATTGCTTTTAGAAACACTGATGTAGGATTGTTGACAACTAGGCAAGCATGTTGCAAGTTGTGTATCCCTAGAAAGTTGTGGCTAGTTTTTATAAGATCAATCTGGGACAAGGTATCCACATGATCAGCATCATCTCGAAGAGTTTTGCAGACGCCTCTAATTTTGTAGTGCTCACGAACGACTTCACTAGCGTTTTGGCCAAAATCGATCTTCTTATTTCATCCGGCAGATCGAGAAAGCTGGAGAGGAAGGGACGACGTGATTGTTATCTGTCGTATTCATCTTAGAAGATGTGTTTGGTTTGACTGGACAGGGAGATAGGGTCGCCATTCCTTATATATATAGATGCTTTTAGGTCGCAACGATTCATATCCCATACAATGATTCAATCAACCAAACAACTTGCTGAAATCGAAATATACAACCATAGTAAAAAAGAAATAAAATTCCATCCATTATGTACAATATTTATGGATAGATATAAATTATTCGAAATTCACAAAAAGGGATCAATACTTCATTTGTATTCTAAGTCCAATGTTATGAGACTAAGATAGTTGATAAAATTCAACTAGTATAACAAGGCTATCAGTATCCTTCATGTGAAATTTATATTTCTATTCATAAGATTAAAGATTCGCTATACATATAGATCCAAAAAGAGCGAACAAGAAAAGGATGATATGAAGGAAGGCATGTTGATGAACTAACATATGAAATATACCATTATCCAACCATAAAAATGTGCCTTTACATGGCCTAGCGTCCAAGAAGTTGAACAAACAGAGATGGCCACGATCCAGATGATCTGCATCATGTTCATCCTAATCTGTATATGCCTCCTAGCACAAGGAGCCTTATTATCTTTTGCAACATCTACTGAGATTTTTTCTTGTTAACTTGATCGTTAATTCGTCTCCAACAGAATTCGACCATTTCTCTAGAACTTTGATGTCCTCTCAAATTTTCTTGACATCTTTGGCAACCCTGTCAACCTCTTTCATAATGGAGTCATCCACCCACTCGCTTAAATGACCTTCATTTGGGTGCTGTTTGAAAAAAGGGAGTTAAAAAAAAAACTGAAAAAGAAAGGAAATCTATAACAGACAATGGAATCCGGTTTTAATCTAACTCGAAGAGGTTCGAGCATTTGAACCACCTGCGATGAAGATTGGAAGTAGTTGTACCATATCCTATTTTGATGTCTTCGTCACACCAGAAAATGGTTGGTGATGCGACTCCTATAGACCTACAAGGTAATGGTTCTTCAGAAGTAGGAGCAATTGAAGTAGACGCTGATGTTTGCGTTTTTACGCACCAATTAACCTAATGTGCACGCTACCACAATCGAATGGTATGTCGATGTAGCACTTTAGGATCGAATCCACAGGGAGCTAGTGACCTATAACACCAAGAATGCACAAAGTTCCTTAATCTAAGCAAATACAAGATATTTGGGTTTTTTACTAACAACCTAAGCGAAACAAAAGTAAGGAAACTAAAGTGTAAATGAATTAGATAACAAAAGTGCAATAAAACAAGAACAAACCATTCACTAAGCAAGATTCTAAAGTTCACAAAAACAGAGTAAAAACAGAGATGGTAAAAGACTAAGTTCCTTGGGTTGAGATTTCGGTTTGGGTGATCATTATTCAGTTCAGAAGCATTCAACAAACAATGGGGGATTTCTTAGGCTAAGAACAACGATTTCTAGTTAATCCACTCTCGTGATAATAACCCTATACCTATCAAGCATTAACATCAACTCTCGTTGGCAATTTCAAGATAGCAATGCAATAAGATCAAGTTCTTACTACCACTAAACACCTTAAACATCAACTCTCGTTGGCTAAGAATGTAAAGCACTTGATAGAGATTCAAACATAAACTACACCTCTCGGTGCTAGCAACATTTAGGATCAAGGAGTTGAGTGGCCAATTCAATCCTAGCATTAAGAACTTCTAGCAAGTAAGAAACCAATATTCCCAAGTTATTAAACAACCTAAACCATTTCTAGATCACCCTTACCTCAGCTCAAACCCAGAAACTTATAAAGAACTACTCAATAGGCATGATAATAACAAAGCAAAACATAATTAAGAAGACAGAAATGAAGAACAAGAGGAAACTAAAAGAAGAACTCAAACCAAACTTAAAAAGAAAAAAATAATGTTTTGATCTAGATCCAAAAATGGATCAAGAAGTAGATCATGCCTCTCTACATACACCAAGAGGTCTTAAATAATAGAAAACAAAGTGTCTTGGTCGACCTCAGAACATGGGAGGGTCTACAAGCCAAAAGAAAAAGAGAAAAGGTAGCATGTGGGCAAAAGTTGGTCTCACCACGACATAATTGATATGTGTCCAGTAAATCGATCATAACTCTTCGTGTATAGCTGCAAATGACTTCAAACCACCTCCATTAGAAAGCTAACTCAATTCCCTACGCACCAATTAACCTAATGTGCACGCTACCACAATCGAATGGTATGTCAATGTAGCACTTTAGGATCGAATCCACAGGGAGCTAGTGACCTATAACACCAAGAATGCACAAAGTTCCTTAATCTAAGCAAATACAAGATATTTGGGTTTTTTACTAACAACCTAAGCGAAACAAAAGTAAGGAAACTAAAGTGTAAATGAATTAGATAACAAAAGTGCAATAAAACAAGAACAAACCATTCACTAAGCAAGATTCTAAAGTTCACAAAAACAGAGTAAAAACAGAGATGGTAAAAGACTAAGTTCCTTGGGTTGAGATTTCGGTTTGGGTGATCATTATTCAGTTCAGAAGCATTCAACAAACAATGGGGGATTTCTTAGGCTAAGAACAACGATTTCTAGTTAATCCACTCTCGTGATAATAACCCTATACCTATCAAGCATTAACATCAACTCTCGTTGGCAATTTCAAGATAGCTATGCAATAAGATCAAGTTCTTACTACCACTAAACACCTTAAACATCAACTCTCGTTGGCTAAGAATGTAAAGCACTTGATAGAGATTCAAACATAAACTACACCTCTCGGTGCTAGCAACATTTAGGATCAAGGAGTTGAGTGGCCAATTCAATCCTAGCATTAAGAACTTCTAGCAAGTAAGAAACCAATATTCCCAAGTTATTAAACAACCTAAACCATTTCTAGATCACCCTTACCTCAGCTCAAACCCAGAAACTTATAAAGAACTACTCAATAGGCATGATAATAACAAAGCAAAACATAATTAAGAAGACAGAAATGAAGAACAAGAGGAAACTAAAAGAAGAACTCAAACCAAACTTAAAAAGAAAAAATAATGTTTTGATCTAGATCCAAAAATGGATCAAGAAGTAGATCATGCCTCTCTACATACACCAAGAGGTCTTAAATAATAGAAAACAAAGTGTCTTGGTCGACCTCAGAACATGGGAGGGTCTACAAGCCAAAAGAAAAAGAGAAAAGGTAGCATGTGGGCAAAAGTTGGTCTCACCACGACATAATTGATATGTGTCCAGTAAATCGATCATAACTCTTCGTGTATAGCTGCAAATGACTTCAAACCACCTCCATTAGAAAGCTAACTCAATTCCCTACAACTTTGATGTGAAGCTTTAAAGCTAAATATGAACGCAAGCTCTTCAAATGACTCGATCTTTCAAGGTCAAATTTCACAGCGGCCTGGGGAGGTCGCTGTGAGAGGCCGCTATGAGGGTTTTTGATCCACAGACACTTGGGGAGGCCGCTGTGGAGGCCGCTGGAGCTCCCGACCATCCGCAAATACTTCACAGCGACCTACAGGCCGCTGTGGCACCCCGCTGGGAGTTCCTATCACGATCCTTAGCTGTTTTTCCACCTTGTTTGGGTGCTTTTTTGGTCTCTACCTCCTCCATTGTCCTTTAGTGCTCTTTTAGGTCATCCACCACCTACAAAAAGAGAAAAACAAAGCACATGCACTCCTAATGATGCCTAAATGCATTATCTAAAGTTAAAACACAATAATGTTGTCTAAATGCTTTTCCTAAAGCTAAAACACACTCTAAAACATGATTAAATCCACTCAAATTTACAACACATCAACTCCCCCAAACTTGTTTCTTTGCTTGTCCTCAAGCAATCGATAATGAGATCAAAGAGGAGAGGTTTGAAGTTGGAGACTCATAACCAAAGAAATTTAGCAAGCCCTCAACATGATGTCCTTAGAAAATGATAATATGTTGCATGAACAAACAATCTAATCCACTCTAATTTCTCTAGGCTTATCAACACACCAAATCTTATTCTCTTAAGCACATTGTCAAGAATCAACTAACTCAACATTCTACCAACTCTTAAATTCATTCATTCATCAAATTGCAGTCTCACAAATGGGGATTTGATCTCAATCAATCGGCCTGGTATAAAAGGTTTCAAATGGTGTTTAGAGGAGGGTCATGAATTCTTATTTGGTGGCTAACTCTCAAGGAAGAGGAATGCTAGACATATTGCAAAATGTAGCAAGACAAGAACAATTTATGCATACAACTTTAACTCTCATTGCCTTACCCAAATGTATTTCCAAATCCCATCCCAAATTTAACCAATCTCTCTTCTCTCCCAAACTTAACCATTTGACTTTTTTTTCATTTTTGGTTCTTGAGAAGTTATCCTTTATATTTTCTAAGACTCTTTTCTTTATGTTTCATTTTCATTACAACTTAGAACTTTTCTTTTAATCATATCAACTCCCCAAGTGTTTCTCTCACACAAGCCTTTGGTTCTTTCTTTCTTTTCCTCCCCATTTCACTCTCTTTTTTTTTTTTTACTTACATTCCCAATCCCATTTTCAAGTGTTTTAACCTCTAATGCTAATCCAATAGTGAACTCCTAGACTAGCCTATGAGAGCTAATCATTGTCGTTCTTATACTTTTAAGATTTTGCACATGTAAGCATTGTCAAAAAGAGGCCTCACTCAATCAATCAAATGAAGGCTTGAAAGAAAATGGAAGGGTTCTATGGTGTGGAAACCATCCTAAGAGTGAGAATGACCACTTGGATTAACAAAGGGTGGTAAAATGTGGTAAAAGATAATCCAAGTGTGTATATAGTGACCATGATCAAGCATCAAAATCCCATAAGTGAGAAGATTAAGTTCATTTAAGTCCACATAGATGAGTTGGTTTCAAAGTTGAGAGTATCAAACAAGACAAATGGATTTGAGTGGTGTGATCAAAGCTCGAAATATACAAGTGTTTCAAGAGTTGTTTAAGCAACATAGTATGATTATCAAGGGCATCATGTTCAGTTCTAAATCTAAATTTCTTACAAGGCAATTATATCATTGTCTCCTATGCAAATGTAAATTGAATCTATAATGCTACTAGACTCAATCCTAAAAGATAAACAAATATGAAGCTACATGTTCTTTTTTTATGTTTCAAATTCTTCAATTTTTTTTTTTTGTTTTTTCGAAAACTTATCTATTTACAATGCAAGACTCATGAAAGATGGTAAAAAAAATAAAAGAACTAAAAATATATGTACAAGGTGGTGGTGGTGTTACCTGAAGCGGAAGGTAATAGTGTAATCCCCCAAACTTAGCTCTTGTTCGCTCATGTTTGCTCTTCGGTGGAATCCCCCCAAACTTAGCTATTGCTCTCCTGTCCACATGCTGAAAAAAACACACACAAAACTAAAACAAACATAAAATTCACACAAACACACATCAGACAGATCAAACATAGAAAATCAAAGTATATGTATAAAGGATACCATGGGACTTCCTCCCAAGTGAGCTTGTTTAAAGTCTCTAGCTTGACTATCCCTTCACTTTTTCTGGTTGGGAATGTGGCATGGCTTTGGATCACCAGGATCATATTCATCATAGAACCATCCCCTAAACTCGTTCATCCTAATCTCCTCAAAAGATATCTTCCTTGGACCATCAATGCTCATTGTTGTGGAGGAAGTTATACCAAGATGCTTGTCAAAGAGTTGTACCATTTGAAATTTTTCTTCTTCACCATCCATGGAGATTTCTTCAGTGAGACTCTCTTGTTTCTCTTTAGGAACTTCACTCTTTGTCTCTTGCTTGGAGTTGGGTTGGATATGCATTTCTTCCTTGGTTGAGAATTCATCATCCATTGAAATCTCCTTTATGCTCTCTATGCATCCAAAAACCAAGCCATCTTCATGAGAGTCTTCAATAGTTCTTACCACCATGTCTTCTTCTTCCTTTGTGCTCCTTGCTGGATGAATCATGAGTGTTCCAACATAAACTTGTTCTTCATATCTTATCTCAAGAGCTTCATCAACATTGCAATCAAGAAGTGCTTCAAATTCTCGTTCATGCATTTTATCTTGTTGTAAGAACTCATCCTTGATTTGAGAATCCTCTTCATATGTTGTTTCAGCATCTCTCTCAACTTGAGACATTTTTTGGTGCAGGCTGACAGGCTAGAGGCTAAGTCGTCCAACGCATTTATCATAATGCGCATCTCCTCGGAAATCTCCAAAAATTGTTGGTTCGAATAACTCCATTGACCTTGGAATTGTTGGTCTCCTTGGTTTTGATAAAAACCTTGATTGTTGAGAGTCTCTTCTTCATTTGGGGAGTAATAATCCATTCCATGCTCGTACTCCATGTCCCAAGATTGATAGACCTCATCATGTCCATATTGATGCTCTTGAGAATAATTTCCATATGAGATGTCTTCTTGATAGGTGGGCGAGCTTTCAAAACCATTGTAGCTTGTAGGATCCCAAGATTGACATCCTTCATCATATCCATAGTACTCTTGAACAAAGTTTTCATATGGAGGATCTTCTTGATAAGTAGGTGAACTTTCAAAACTTTGGTAGCTTGTGGGGTCCCAAGATTGGTATCTCTCAGCATCTCCATATTGGTGTTCTTGAGCAAAGTTTCCATATGGAAGATCTTCTTGATAAGTGGATGGGCATTCAAAACTGTGGTAGCTTGTAGGGTTCCAAGCCATCCTCTCTCTTGAACTTTCTCTCTTGTGATTATGCCCTGCAAAAAGAGCAAACACTTGAAAGAAAATCAGTAACCAAACAAACAAAAACAAACAAAAAAACTTAGTCTCAAGGAAATTTGAAATCCTAATGATAAATCGCCTAGCTCCCCGGCAACGGCGCCAAATTGATGTTTGCGTTTTTACGCACCAATTAACCTAATGTGCACGCTACCACAATCGAATGGTATGTCGATGTAGCACTTTAGGATCGAATCCACAGGGAGCTAGTGACCTATAACACCAAGAATGCACAAAGTTCCTTAATCTAAGCAAATACAAGATATTTGGGTTTTTTACTAACAACCTAAGCGAAACAAAAGTAAGGAAACTAAAGTGTAAATGAATTAGATAACAAAAGTGCAATAAAACAAGAACAAACCATTCACTAAGCAAGATTCTAAAGTTCACAAAAACAGAGTAAAAACAGAGATGGTAAAAGACTAAGTTCCTTGGGTTGAGATTTCGGTTTGGGTGATCATTATTCAGTTCAGAAGCATTCAACAAACAATGGGGGATTTCTTAGGCTAAGAACAACGATTTCTAGTTAATCCACTCTCGTGATAATAACCCTATACCTATCAAGCATTAACATCAACTCTCGTTGGCAATTTCAAGATAGCTATGCAATAAGATCAAGTTCTTACTACCACTAAACACCTTAAACATCAACTCTCGTTGGCTAAGAATGTAAAGCACTTGATAGAGATTCAAACATAAACTACACCTCTCGGTGCTAGCAACATTTAGGATCAAGGAGTTGAGTGGCCAATTCAATCCTAGCATTAAGAACTTCTAGCAAGTAAGAAACCAATATTCCCAAGTTATTAAACAACCTAAACCATTTCTAGATCACCCTTACCTCAGCTCAAACCCAGAAACTTATAAAGAACTACTCAATAGGCATGATAATAACAAAGCAAAACATAATTAAGAAGACAGAAATGAAGAACAAGAGGAAACTAAAAGAAGAACTCAAACCAAACTTAAAAAGAAAAAATAATGTTTTGATCTAGATCCAAAAATGGATCAAGAAGTAGATCATGCCTCTCTACATACACCAAGAGGTCTTAAATAATAGAAAACAAAGTGTCTTGGTCGACCTCAGAACATGGGAGGGTCTACAAGCCAAAAGAAAAAGAGAAAAGGTAGCATGTGGGCAAAAGTTGGTCTCACCACGACATAATTGATATGTGTCCAGTAAATCGATCATAACTCTTCGTGTATAGCTGCAAATGACTTCAAACCACCTCCATTAGAAAGCTAACTCAATTCCCTACAACTTTGGTGTGAAGCTTTAAAGCTAAATATGAACGCAAGCTCTTCAAATGACTCGATCTTTCAAGGTCAAATTTCACAGCGGCCTGGGGAGGTCGCTGTGAGAGGCCGCTATGAGGGTTTTTGATCCACAGACACTTGGGGAGGCCGCTGTGGAGGCCGCTGGAGCTCCCGACCATCCGCAAATACTTCACAGCGGCCTACAGGCCGCTGTGGCACCCCGCTGGGAGTTCCTATCACGATCCTTAGCTGTTTTTCCACCTTGTTTGGGTGCTTTTTTGGTCTCTACCTCCTCCATTGTCCTTTAGTGCTCTTTTAGGTCATCCACCACCTACAAAAAGAGAAAAACAAAGCACATGCACTCCTAATGATGCCTAAATGCATTATCTAAAGTTAAAACACAATAATGTTGTCTAAATGCTTTTCCTAAAGCTAAAACACACTCTAAAACATGATTAAATCCACTCAAATTTACAACACATCAGACGCCAAACTCATAATTGTGAAGAGTGATTTCGAACAACTGGGTGGACACTTACTTATAATCGGTTCAATAAGTTAAATGGATATATAACATACATATGTATAAGATATTAATGTTAAAAAGTGCTGAAAATATGGCTTTGTAGAAGAACTGGTTGACAAGATACCTTTGGGGTTACTTAAATTAGTTTTCCAACATTTTCATTTGGAAAAAGGTAACATCAATAAAATGCCTTGGGGATGAGTTTATTAGGAAACTCAAAATAAGATATCTACATAACCAAATTATCCATTTTGTTTGGCGACGATGAGCAATACGGTTCTCTAATCTTGTGCTTAGGGTGTGTATAGCACTTCGGTGGATAAGTTCCACTACAAAAAAAATCTACATTAATAGCACATTGTAATAGCACGGTTTACCAAAATGCTATCAAAGATGATTTCGTAATTTTGGTTACTATATAATAGCATTTAATAAACGCTGAGATACAATATTAGTAAGCGGGAAGCTAAAATCACTTAGCCGCCAACACTTTACCAAAAAATTTCGTTTAAGCGCCATGACTCCCTTATTTTCCCCCTAAACTCATCAAAAGGATTTTTTCAGACTTAAATATTTTACACTCACAAATCTCGTCCCAGCCACCCAATAATCTTGTCCTTGCTCTAATTTCTTTCCTTCAAGCTTAGATTCGTCAAGTTTTTGTGAGAACACAGCTTTAGAAAGTTTCGATTGTAGGATTTTATCCCTTACTGCTCCTACCTCCGACAAAGACGATGACGAAGAAACGCAACTCTTTGGAAGATCCACAGACGCATCTTCAAACGACGGATCCACAGACGAGTCTAGGATTTTCGCTTATAGATTTGTTATTGCGTAGAAATCGGCTCAGATTTCATCTTTTTTGTTTGCTTTATTTTTAGGTCTCTTTCCCTTTGTTTATCCGTCTAGAATTATTGGTTTTTCCAGAAAGAGCTTGTTGGTTATCTCGATTTTTTTTTGCTTTTGTTTAATCTGAATCGAGAAGAAGTAAGATGGCTGGAGGTGGGAACAAAAGAGACGAAGGATTGATTACGATTCAGATTTTTACATAATGGTGTTCATTGAAGTCTTTTTAAGATCTATAATTGTGTTCATTTGTTTTTTCCATCTACAGTTTTAGGGTTTGCTCGATTATAAACATTAGGTCTCATTTCTTGTGGAAGCTAATCATACATGTGCTTTTGTTCAACTGACTCTGTACTCTCTCAGGTTTGTATTACCAAAAAAGTACTCTTTTTTATTTTTCTTTTGGGAATGTGCTGAAGGCTGATGCGAGTAGACAGTAGTTAACTTGTT
Organism: Orychophragmus violaceus; assembly: GCA_030180135.1. Lineage (NCBI taxonomy): Eukaryota > Viridiplantae > Streptophyta > Magnoliopsida > Brassicales > Brassicaceae > Orychophragmus > Orychophragmus violaceus. The sequence continues at coordinate 82,887,479 of CM058230.1, read as the reverse complement.
ACTCCGTAGATATCATGTGTATATCGATCTAGCAACTTTTCAGGAGATGGGTTTATCTCAATGGCTTTTCTTTTCTTTTTTCAACTAACGCTTGTTATTAGAGATTGCTCTTTGTTTGCCTCCTTCAACGCATGTTTTCAAATTATTGTTCTCGTTAAGTCCATTTACGGCTTACTGGTTCTATTTCTACGAAAGATATCTTCTTTATATACGAGTCCTTGTTTGTTCTGTATGATATTACTCTGATTTAATATGGATAGATATTATGTCAGTAGACTAAACTACATATCAATCTTAGAAAGTTGTGTAACCGTGAGTCTCAGAATGGTGAGCATAAGTGCTTTTGGTATGCATCACATTCTTTGAATTTTGTTTCTTGCTCTACATTTGCATGTGCTCTTAAGGTACTTGTTTTTATATCACTGAAGTCTTTTTAAGATCTACCGTGTGTTCTTTACAGGTAGTCAAGAAGACAGGAAGGAAATGTTTTTGGTGAAGTTGGGGTACTTACACACCTCAGCTGTTTACTGTTAGGACCAAGAGATTGAGTCAGTTGCTTCGTCTGAACCGTACCACATTCTTAAATCTTGTTCAGACAAACGTAGGAGATGGAACAATTATCATGAATAATATTCTTCAGGTATGTGTGAATTCTCTTTTGTTCTTAATTACCAAACCAAATTGGTCTCGAGGGTCAACAATTTGTTCTGTAGCTTATATATTCTTGTTTGATGCAGCATTTAAAAGACTTAGAAGATCCAGTGATGAAAGGCATTTGGGCTGATACAGAACACATGTTGGCTCAAGGGAAAATGGATTTACCTCTCAGCTTGTATTTTGCTGCTTCCAGAGGAGAGGATTTATTGCTGTATTCATTAATCTTGTAGGATAAGGCTCCCTACGTAGCTAAGGCTGATAAGCGCAAGGTTGAGTATGAGAAGAACATGAAAGCCTGCAACAAGAAATTGGTAAATTTTGTCTTTAGTATACAACATAAACTAATCCTTTTATATAGCAGAATCATGTTCTTTAGTTAATTCATGAATGGTACTGGTTGACCAAACATTGATTGATGTGTTGGTGATATTAAGGAGGAAGGTCCAAAGGAGGACGAGGAATCTGACAAGTCTGTGTCTAAGGTTAATGATGAGGATGATGCGGATGATGGGAGTGATGAGGTTAGTTCTTGATTTTTTTTTATCATTATTTGTAAATTGATTTGTATGTAACTATGTTTAGTCGCTTCTTTCGTTTATTTGCATCACTATCATTATTTGGTTGCTTCTTTATTGTTTTTTATTTGGTTGCTTCTTTAGTTTATTTGAATCACTATCATTCTAGAACTTATGTACTAACTCTGTTTTATATGTAGGAGGAAGACGATGACTAGGAAAGAATATCCCTTTGTGTTCTTTTCTTTGGAAACAGTGTGGAGTCTGAACATGTTCCATTTTGATTCTACAAAATATATGCATTGGATTTCAGAATCGTAACAACAGCGTGGAGGTAAGTAAAGAATTCAGAATCGTATCTGCTTAGTGTCATTTGAATTCTTGAAGCTAAGTTGTGTGGGTGGACTGGTGAGTGTAGATTGCGAAGTTAACTGGAGAGGAGTGGAGAGGAGTGGAAGAACTTGTCTGAGATACAAGAGGTTCCCTACGATAAGGTCTGGCTCCACATGTGTAACTTTTTCAATAGATCGCAAAGAAGAACAAGGAGATTTACCTTCACGAGATGCAAGGATATAAGAGGAGAAAGGAAAAAAGCAATGAAGAAATATTTCATTTAATGTTACTTAAATAGTTTTGGTAATGATTTTTGTGTAAACATTTTGGTTTATTAATAAAATTATTTTAAATATAATTTTTATATAAATCCAATTGTTAAAAAAACAAAATATAATAATATTTTAATATGGCTTGGCTCGACTCGGCTCAGCTATAGAAAGCTATTACAGGTAGATTCAACTATAGCAAGGGAAACTATCGCTATTATAGATGCAAGATATTATAGCACGAACAAAGTGCTATCACATACGACCTACCTATTATAGCTGGGGCAGACATAGCATTTTCAAAAACGCCATCATATACATACCATGGCGTTTTTCGTGTGCTAAGAATATAGATTTTTCTTGTAGTGTTCACGGATTACTGACCCATAATTTTACATAGATGGATAAAATTTAACTCTAGCCAACTAACACGTGACATAGCGGTATAAAACAAGAGCGTTTTTATCTAAAATCAGGGACATTGTCGCGTTGAAACTCGTTGTCGTCCATCACCGGAGAAAACTTTTGCTTTGCCATTGGCTTACTCTATGTCACTATAACCTATCCATCTACACACGCAATGTTGTTGTGCACTGCTGGAATCAACAGTCTTCCGTCGGATTACATTGCTACGGACTAAAACGAGATTGAGCGGTTATATGACAACATGTATAGGAAGCAACATAGAGAGAGGAGGCTGTTTTTATAGACGAAAGCTACACAGTCGCCAGCGAGCTTAATTTAGTGGTAGAGGAGGCTCCACCAAGAAACGGTTTCTATACATATTTTCTCCACCATAATCGGCGGCGAGACTGTTTTAGACAGGAGAGTAGCTTTCCAAGCGAAACAAGATCTCCAGCCCAGACCGCCCTTCATCAGCCATGAACAGCGACTATAACACTGAACAACGTGAACAATGATATCGACTTCCCACCTCTGTCTCTCGTCTCTTGCCTCCCGTGAATTTGTTTTCTTTGCCAAGTTAAGACAAAAAAAATTTGCAACCTGATTCTTAAAAAGAAGTCTAACTAGTTTGCAATTTGCAAAAACAAACTAGTTTAGTTTAAAAAGCACCCATAAGTCCAACTAGTTTACAATGTAATTATGTTAGCAAACTATAAACAATTTATTTGGTTTTTTTTGTAGGGTTAAAATATACATTGCATACCTAAAAAATCATTTTAAAAGATATAAAATTGCAACATGTTTTGAAAGATATAAAATTATTATTACTTTGCAAATAAGATATATTGAGTGCAATTAACTCAAGATATGACAAATTGTTTCTGTAGAAAACTTTAGATGATGCCCATTAGTTGTATTTCATCGGAGAGAGAAACTCTCTTATTATATATAAGATATTCTTTTCATTTAAGAAGACGGGACTTGAGTGCACCACACTTAAGGTTCGATCCATCAACTTTACATCTTTCTATTTAGCCATCCGTAAATGCCTTTAGTGACAAAAAAATTCGGATTTTTATGGACCTCGTGGGATTACTCTTTGGGCCTAAAAAACTTTTGGGATTTACACGGTTATCAAAAAAAAAAAAATTGATTGAAGAAAGAATAAATATCATAATGAATGTAAAAAAATGGATGATACCGTGGAAGTTATGGATTTTGGATATAATGATCTTAGAAGCTGGAAAGTGCAATGAATACAAATATTTATGGTTTTTTAAGATGATTAATTATAAATTTTCAAAAATGGTGATAGGAAGTATTTCTCACATTTTATACACACGAAAAATGACTGATGGACGAAAAATCAAGATTGACGTTGCGTAATTTACTCAAAAGCATTGAATACCGTTTATGAGCCATGTATCTTTAGGCACGGCTCTTGTGAGTGGTGAAGGGAGCCCAAAGTTGTCAGAGTTATTGTCGGTCCACCATCTCCAGCGCGAAACCTTTTTCTTAAACTGCCGCTATCCTCTTGCAGATAAGAGAGGGATAAAAATAACCCAACAAGCCATGCAACCAAGAAACCAAAATCACCGCCTTCGAACAACGCAACACAACCACCACCCGGACCCGATGTCGGGAAGAACATGGCAAGACTCCCATTCATAGAGAACCAAAGAAAGAAAATCACCGGAGACGACATGCCGTGGCCGGATCTGGTTAAACATGGTTTTATAGTCACGGCAAATAATACGACTGAGTTAACTATTTCAGGCAATTATGTATACTTCTTAACTATTATTGACTAACTCAAGAACTGAGAAACTTTTGAAAAAAATAGGTTATCTTTTTCTTTGTTTATTTGTTTTCTGACAGAAATCAATAGGCTATTAATTACGAAGAGAAAGATACATATGTACCATGCTATTGCTTGAAATGAAAATAAGAAAAACATGTACATTAATAATGTTGTACCAATGGTGTTAGTTTTTAAATCAACCATGTGAGACAGTTTAAAAATTACATCATAAATGTTTATAAGAGGAAACGTTAATAACCAAGCCATCAAAACAAAAAACTATATTTGACAATAAGCCGTGATGATATTATTACATTTAATACAAACATAATACAAACAAATGCAACCCAAACGTAACATAATAACAATAATTAAAACTTAAATCACAAGCTGAATTATTAGTTTTAATACAAAGACGTAACGACTGTGATGATATTTTTGGATAAAAAGAAAAACACATAATGGATCATACAATGGATCAAGATGATGACTCACTGCTTACTTAATTGTTCCCGGTCACCATCGTAGTTTTCTGAGCCACAACGGTTAACTCGTGACATGGCGAATCTAACCGTATAGGCAAACGACGTTGCTTCATCAATTCAATGATGTGATCGCCTTTGACGACTGTCTCGACTTCATCTTCTCAACCCATGCGGCTACATTAGGACGAGAACAGAACAAGTCTTTCAATCCTTCCTCTTCCGTTTTCAACAAGTAGTTAATCGGTGGAAGATGATGAAGATCCGCTAAAGTGAAGCTTTCTCCGGCTAAGTAACTAGACTCGCCTAAACGAGTCTCGTAGATGTTTAGGACTTCTGATAACTTCTCTTTGTTTTCTTGAACCGATGTAAAGTCTGTGGCTAAACCTTGACCGATTAGAAATTTGTTCATCTTATATATGTGATTAGGTTTCATCTTCTTTTCTTTATTTCAGTACATAGAAAACTTCATAAGAACCAATTTGGACTAAGAGCTTGATTAGAATTTGTTTTCAGTGGATAATTTATCATCTTAAAAACAAAGAATTTAATTCATAGTGATCATTTATCACCGAACGAATCCAAAATAAAAATGAAGTTGCAGGATATAAAGATAAATTTAATACCACAAAGTTTAAGAATTTGGTATTACAAACAAAAATGAATATAGTAAATGGTAGATTAAAAAATATCAAAGATAAATATTGTCAAGAATTTGGAGAGTTGTACGTTGAGATTAGAGAGAAAAGCTTTGGTTTTGGATTCACCAGCAACCCAATCTACGAAGACAATTTCGAAGTCAAGACCTTTTTAATGGAGACCAAACATAGTTGCCAAATTAGGAAAGAGAAAGCCACAGTGGAGCTTCATCTTCGGATTTTCCATGCTGGTTACTTGGGCTCTAAATGGTGACCAAGGGAATGAGAAGGAACAATGAATTTTCTTTCGTTCCTTAAAAAATATACCATTTACAAGTAATATTTTTTACACATAATTCCTTCTCATTCTTTCTTTCGTAGAGAACTAAAGAGCAAAACTATTCCTCATCAAATTTGGGAAGGAACCATAATTCTTATTATTTTATTCCTCGTTGTTGTTTTCCTACTCATTCCCATTATTCTTCAAATGGTCACCAGTTAGAGCCTTGGTCTATTCACTTGATTAATGATTCAGTCCGATTCTCATGATCTCCGTATTTATAAGTACGAGAAATTAATTTCCATCCATTGATTTTTTTTTGTTTTTTTTTTGTTAATCCAGGGAGGATCCCAGACCGTGGTCCAGACTAATCTCCCTGGATCCAGTTAGGCCGCAGGCCAGCTTCACCTGGGAGGGTTTTCCCTGGGCCTTAGGCCCAGTGCCCGCGTTATGAGCAGAGGAGGCATTTTTGTTTCCGCCTGGAGTCGAACCCGGGTGGTGGTTGCCACCTCGGACCCTTCTACCACTTGGACTACCTCAACCGCTCGCCATCCATTGACTTTGCAAAAATATATCAATAGCCGATAACCTTTCGGGATTCTAAGAGTTCATGTATAATTTAAATTAGGTACCAATCACATGTATAATTGTTTTAATCTTTGAACGAATAGAACTAAGCAAATGTAATATAGTACCAACTAGTATACATAAACTATTATACTGAATCTTAAGTTTTATCCCACGTGAAGAATGTTTAAGTTTATCCATTTGGTGTACCATATACATTAAGTATTTTTTGTCAAAAGAAAGGAAAATGATACATCGTATTGAGAATACATTATGATAATGTGTTGAAGTTTGAAATTAAGTTCTATTCATTGACTTTGAAAAAATGTATCAATAACCGATATCCTTTCGGGATTCTAAGAGTTCATGTATATTAAATCTTAGGTTTTATCCCACGTGAGGAATGCTCTTGTTGTTCCCTTTGTTATATACAGTGTTCTAAAATACGGCGTATACGGTCGTATATACGGCGTCTATACGCTATACAGTGAAAGACTGTACTGTTTTTGGTTATACGGTAAGATAATACGTTTTAAATGATACAATCAATTATACGGAGTATATACAGCTTATACGATTATATATACAGCTTATTCGACCGTATATACGGTATTTATACGTTTTTTATCAACACATTTATACAATTTATAAAATAATAATAAAATATATTTTTTTAAATTACAATTTCATTTACTATCATACCATTTGAGTTAACTTTTTAAGTTAGTAGTATTAATTGGAGAATTATAAAATTTCCACCATTTTAGTTTAAAAATATAAATTTTATTATAATTTAAATACCATCTTTTATCTATAATTTACTTTATGTTTACTATTTATATTTTAATAATTTCAATTTATAAAATCATAAATTATATTAGTTATAAATGCATATTTTATTTAATAAATCAATATAAATTATATATGACATATATTTTATATTTATATATTTTTTTAAAAGAAAATATTCACTGTATATACCCCGCATAAATATCCGTATATACATCTATACGGTATACGGTGGCCAACCGTCCGACTAGCGTATAGCGTATTTTAGAACACTGGTTATATACCACCATTTACACCATATACATCAACTCATCGAGTATTGAGGATACAATATGATAATGTGTTGAAGTTTGAAATTAAGTTCCATCCATTAACTTTGCAAAATATATAGATTCTAAATATTATTAACTTAGAAGTACATTTAAGAAAACCTTTAACTGTAAACAAAAACTACATAATATGCCATTGGAATCACTAAAAAGCAAAATTTCTCATCAAGGACAATTAAGTATTTTATTATTTTAAAATTGGATAATCTGTTTTAAAAACTGGATAAACGCGCATCCATAGGCGGAGACATAAATTTTTTATATCGGGGTCAAAAAAATTTACTAAAATAAAATAGTTTATAAATATTAAAAAACTATAAATGTTCTACGATCATTTATAACTTAAAATATTTTGATCACGGTTTCATTTGTTATATAATTTTTCGATAAAATAAATAAGATAATCAATTAGAAACTAATGACTTATGTGATTCCATAATATTGTTGTTGTTTAAAATTGTGGTCTAAATAGCTGAGGATAATATTTCAGTATTACTTTTTTATTGGGATCATAAAAAAAAATTCTCTAAATCAATATTATCTGTTGGATTTTTTCTTTTTAGATTTAGAAATTGATCCATAAGTTTTGAATTAAATAATTAGTTTATCTTTAGATACAAAACTAAATGTTAAAGATATCTAGATCATATATAAACCTTAAAATAATTCTATGAATTTGAATCATGAATGATAATTATCTTTAATTTAATAAAACATTGAATTCAAGTAAAAATTATTGGTGGATGTAAGAAGACTGGACGTTTTGGTAGACAAAGGCAAGTTGAACAAATATTTTGTCTAACGAGAGTTAGGTTTTGTTTCTTATGTTTTTGGAATACAATTAACTGATATCTAATTATATAATTGAAAAGTGAGAATGCACCAGATTTATTCTCACGAGGTTAATTACCAGTCTACCTTTAATGAAATTTTAATGAAATTAAGTTCCACATCGGTAGTTGTAGAAATAATTAACTAGTATAGAAGAAGAAGAAGATTGCTAATTAAAATGCTTGCGCTATATAATGATCGGGGTTTTGGAATTACGATGATCTACGAAAAGAAGATTGCTAATTAAAATTTTGGAATTACGATGGTCTATAATTAAAATGCTTGCGCGAGATGGTACAAGGGTACAAATGCTAAGTGAGAGACCCGGGGATTATGTCCAAGAGGATGAAGCCCAATAGAACCATAATCAAAGTGCGACTCTAATAATGATGTGAAGACTTCCATAGCCATGGCGAAAAGAGAAGGAGATAAGGGGTCCCCTTGACGCAGTCCCTTAGTTCCTTTAAAGAATCTGCATAACTCGCCATTCACATTTATAGAGAAGGAAGTTGTTATTAAGCATTCAGATATCCAATTGATGTAAATTGGAGGGAACTCGACTGTTATCATGATATGGAGGATAAACTCCTAGTTAACGGAGTCAAACTCCTTCCGTAAGTCCACCTTAAGTAAGCCTCTCTTTGTGATATTCTTCCTCTTAAACCCTTGTACCATCTCTGTTGCCAATAGAACGTTCTCCACTAGGAGCCTGCCTTTAGCTAAGAAATAGTTCTTCTAAATTTTGAAACTTCTCCCTGGCTTTTTTCCTTTTTTTGGGCCAAAGAAGTAGCGGCTTTTTAAGCGATTGTAATTAACTTTGCTTTTGGTAATATATATTTACATTTTATCAAAAAAAAAAAAGCTTGTGCGATATAATGATCGGGGTTTTGGAATTACGATGGTCTACGAAAAAGCATAAATCGTTCTAAAAAGTCAATCAACTATACATTTCATCGGAGTTCAAATCTCATGAATCTAAAATATTTCATAATGAAAATAACTTCCAATTTTTTTTACTCTAACAAAATACCACTATTTTCGTACATGGTGCGAATACTCCACCTAGTTTAATATAAAATACTAAAATTATGGATTGTCTTATTTTGTATTAGTTGGGCTTAAACCTAAAAGGTAAATCTATTAACCCCAAAATTTCAACAAATTAAAAACATAACCCATTAGCTAGGTAACTAAATTATAAATTCTCTTTTAGTAATGTTTTGTGATTGATTTTTGTGGGGTCAAATTTTATTTTTTGATGGGGTCAGATGATTTTTATCTAATGAAAATTAAATAATTTTAAAATTTGGTGGAGTCAGCTGACCCCCACGTGTGGTACTGCCTCCGCCCATGCATGCATCCATTTTAAATCAAACCATCCATTTTAAATCCGACATAAATGTAACTGGATCTAATTATGCATATAATAATCTATTTAAGAAAAAAGAATTTTGTTTGTTTAATTGTATGCATTTTTAAGGGGAAAAAATATTATTTTTATTTATTTAGTACATGTAGTTGTGTGAACTTTTTAAGGAAGCAAGCTAAAGAAGTTTTGAGATAGCATTTGTCAAATGGATACTAGTAGACTAACACCTTTCTCACCCATGCACTTAGGCATGAGCATAAAACCGGAACCGAAGAATCGAAACGAACCGAACCGAAAATAACCGAACCGAATGACCCATGGATACTACAAAATTACCCTATGGATCTTAACCTCTGTATCCATGGGTATTTGGAACAGAACCGAACCGAACCGAATACCCATGAATACCCATATAGAACCGAAATAGAGGAGGTAATCTTCTATACTCTTCTCTTTACTCTTATATTATGAGAGAACCAAAGAAGTTACATGTAATCTTCTATACTCTTTTCTTTCTATTTCGATATTGTTTGGTATATAACTTTTTTGGCATGTGTTACATGAGGACTGAAAGGCTAGAAGAAGCTTGTAGACGTTTTTTGTTTTAGACTTTAAAATATGGGAGAAAACTTTGTTAAACTTCATTAGTTTATTGAACTTTGTGGATCATATTGGTTTAGGGTTTGTACTTTTGGACTTAAGACTTTGAATTTTGTAATCAGAAATCACAACGTTTTTTGTGACCTTTGATTCATATACTACATTAGGTTTTAAATGTTTATTAGTTCGGTTATTTTGAAGAGTATCTGAACCGAACCGAACCAAACTAGAAGGGAACCAAACCGAACCGAACCGAAATTCTTGCGGTTCCCTTATGGATCCTAAGTTTCTAGAACCGAAGAACCGTATGAACCGAACCGAACCGAGGGACCGAACGCCCAGGCCTACATGCACTATTACCTAGAAAGTTTTAAGCTATCTGGTTTTAGCTTGTTTTTGAATCCTAACTATCCTGTTTTTCCAAAAATAGTAAGTTGACTTTACTAATAGCTCCTCTGTTTTTGTGCCTTCTTTCCTCCGGCTTCCCGTCGGAGGGTCGCCTGCATGCCGATAAGCCTCTCTATATAGGATATCTTCGTTTTCATTCACTTCTCATGAAATGATTTACTTCTTTCGTGCTTTTAATGGAAGCTGTTTAGAGAAGTCTTTCCACATCTTCTCACTGTTTTTCCAGTGTTGATCTTGTCTCACTTGTAGGTGAAGAATCTCTGTAACTTTTCTCATAGTCAATGTGAAGAAATTTCCAACAAATTTTCAGCATCTTCAATCCGTAACTCCAACTTCGCCATGTCACAATAGCCAACCGTTTATCATATGCTGAGAAGGGCAAAGTTATCGCCTCTTCGTGTATCCCATCGAGAGCACCAAGAGTTAATGCCTCTCCTTTTGGTACATATGCTCTCATCAGGAAACACGCTCTTATCCTTATACGAAGAGTAACAAATCAGAGGCATCAAATAATCTGGTTTGTCCAAACTCTTGTGGTCAAGTGGTTGGGGACGGGTCTTGGACGCTACCACGTTCCGGGTTCGATCCTCGTGTCATGCGAAACTAAGTCACATTTGTTTAAGGACATCCACATGGATATGGGCCTTGCTTTAGGGGCCCATTTGAATACCCGGAGAGAGGGTCTATCCATGGGCTGCACCTCCCCTTGGGGATTAGTCTGAACCTTTCCATTGGCTTGGAATACCCCCAGGTTAATCAAAAAAAAAAATCTGGTCACTATAGCAATTGGAGATCATCTCGGAAATGAGCTCTTCCAGTTTCAGTTCTCTTCTGAAGAAGACATTCAATTAGTCCTAGCTAAAAACCTTACCAGTTTGCCAAACAAATGGTTATACTACAAAGATGGATACCCTCAATGATAGAAACTTCCCATCTCTCTATTTTTTTTGAAAAGTTCCGTTGGCGCTATGAATCTTCCCGACTCAAATCCGCCGGGGCGGCAATCAGAAACGGTGCGACCTTAAAGAGTAACGAGGGTGTTTTCTGTAATTTCGCGTCCTATTTGAGTTCCAATCCGGTTTATTAGGTTTTTATGTTTGGATTTTTGGTCTGGTTGCATCTTGGTTTGTACTCGGTTGATCTCGGTTATCGATCGGTTTTTAATTAAATATAAATTAAACAAATTATTATTCGATGATTGTGAATGAAATCCAAAGAAAAGTGAGCTTAGAATTTCTATAGGCCCAAATTGAATCGGGCTTATTACCTCAGTAATTATTACACGACATGGTTTTGTAGATGTCTTCCACCTCAGAGACTCCGACAACAGCGAGTGGGATGACGTCACTGCTTTTTTCACTGCAGTTTCCTTTTACTTTTCCTCGCAATTTCTCTCCTCTCTATCCTTAATCCTTATCTTCATCGTTTCTGCACTTCTTTGAGATTTTTACGAAAATTAGGTGATCGGTGCATGACGAGCGCATCGGAACTCTTCTCTACTCGAAGATCGCGTCCGGGTAGATCCGATCCGGATTTAGAATCCGACTCTTCTCTTTATCGACATCACTCACATCATCATCATCGCCGTCACGGAATCCATCATCATAATCACCGTCATGATTCCGACGGCTTTGATCCTCCCCGAAGAGCCCCTCCGCGTCTCCGACGCTTCTGTCACCATCTTCGTCTTTCGGTTAGCTTCCTCCCCCTTAAATTGTAATTTCAGTAGTTAGTTTAAATCTCGCCTAATTTGTTAATTTGAAACTTGAAATCAGCCCTTTTTGTTATTTTGTCCCCAGGAACGTAGACCTGTTCATGATGTTCAAGGTACTTCACAGTATTTGAATACGAACGGTACCGATTCAGAAACTGAAGGTAACGGCTTTGGAAACCTAGATGGTTCCGAGAGGCTTCCCGGAGCTGTTCTTCTCGCAAGGGCAAGACTTTTCGAAAGATTGAGAGGCATTTCTTTGTCTGATAACAGGTCAGTCTGTACCACAATTTTAGATAGTTACAGGTCTGTCTGTACCACAATTTTAGAGACTTGAATCCACAATTTTTTTCGCACTGTAGTGTGATTTTTGATATTTCTAAGATAATTGCTTGTCTGAAAGTGATTTTTTTAAGCATGTGTTGATTACGGTAATTAAGGATTGATAAAATCTTTTGCCTAAAATCAGGGTTCTTTTTTTTTTTTTTTTGACTCAGTCGAAGCAACAGAGTTTTATTGGGAGAGAATCAGATGGAGTCCTCATTGCATTACACAGATGGGGTTTCGTTCTATGAAAGTCCAAATTTTCAACCAGACGGCATTCAAGTGTCCTTTGAATGCAACAAGAAACCACAAGGTCTCACACAAGGTGCCATTAATGGTTTGCACCGGCAAATTTTTAGCTCAGCCGAGGTTAAAACCGAGAGGAGAGATTGTAGCATATGTTTAGAGAGTTTCACTAACGGCGACATGCTTATATCCTTGCCATGTACCCATAGTTTCCATTCGTCGTGCTTAAACCCTTGGCTTAAAGCTTGTGGAGATTGCCCTTATTGCCGTAGAGCCATAGCTAAGGATATATAAACTTGTAAATAGAATCTTTCCTTAACCCTAGCCACACGCCTCTTCGAGTGTTTTTTTTCTGTCACATGTTTGTGTTTGTAACGGTTTTTTGTGTGCCATTGCGACGTTCAAGCGTTTAATGTCTTGTTGGCTATCAAAGACTTTTTCCAAATCTTGATCCGACATTTTGGTTACGCTTTGAGGTTAAAGCTCAACAACTTAACGTTTCCATCTGCAGATATTTTTACTGTCTCATAAATATGTCGTTATCATGCATCCAATGTATGTTATATATGTCGATGTCGAATACATAAAGATGCAATCACTTTACATAACTTTCAAAGAAAAGTTAATGAAAAAAGTGAAGACAGTTGCACAAAAAGCATACATTTTTTATACAAAGGTAGATGAATGGACCCCTTTGGCTCATAATTCATCATCTTTAATTCCTTTCATAAAATCCCATTAATGTTTTCCTAACTATAACTGTTTCCATTGGTACCTAACACAACTCACATTCTAACCACTAATATTAACAGTACATACTACATACAATAAGAATGTCTCAACAACATTTAAACCTTATATCATTCGAATTCAAACAAGCTGGACCGGTTTAGTTCGGTTTACAACCAGACAAAAACGAAAGAAGATAGATAGATTAATTCACAAACTAACAATGAACCTTCCATTGAAATCAAATTCAACACGTAAGCAGCAATTCTCCTTCTCTTGCTACCGTCATTTTCTTTCTTTTCTTTTCTTTTTTGTAAATCAAGACCAATCAATCCCACCACCTTGCTTAAAAACATTGAAGGTGACAAAAAAAACAAAACAAAACAAAAACCCGAAAGAACAATCTTGTAATCAAACTCCTAATTTGTGAGCTGCTAAAACAAAAGGGGTTAGTTAGTTTGATGTCAAGGCTTCAGTCTTCTCTACCCGCATTTACTATGAACACACGGCATCTTCTCTACCAAACTCAGACGTCGATATGCCATACCGGGTTATCGTCAAACCTTCCTTTCTCCAAGGCTGCAACTTTAGCTCTATGAGCTGTTGTAGCCAATGCAATCGAGCTCTTCCCTTTCTCTTCTTGATCAGGGTACTCACAGGCCTCAGTTAAGGAATTAGACCTAAGATCACCCGGTGGGATAAAGCAGTCTAAAGACAGACCGGGAACATTGAAAGCGACTTCTTCAATGGTCCATCTTTCCTCCATCTTTGTCCTAGTGTGACTCATCGCGACTTCCCCAAATCTGAAAAGGGTAACAACAGAGCGTCCAGAGTGAGCAATCATAATTCCTTCGACTTGTTTGTAATCCTCTAGACACGAGTTGATCGTGGTCTCCCAGTAAACAGCATCACCAGTGTTAGACTGGATCCGGGTCAATTGAGAATCCTCGATTTGAGCTAAAAGTCCTGTTCTTTGGCTGAAGTAACCGAAAAGGATGTGTCTTACAATCTCTGCTGGTCCTTCACTCCTCGACTTTAATGTTCCAGGGTCAGTACATAGCTTCAGAATGAAACAATCTTCACCATTCACTTTCTTCTCTCCCACGCACTTGGATTCAGCAAACATAGTGGCGGTAGTTCTCGGATCTAGTCCCTGATCGAATATTCAGTCTAAAATCAGCAATGCAATCGATTACAAAGTTATGCACAATTTACAGTTTGAGGTTTAACCTGAAGTGCACGGCGAAGAGGCCTGACGGGTCCTTTAGCAGTGTGAGAACCGAGCCAAGGAGTGTGTCTCCAAACGAGCTTGCCATTGCAGCCGGCACGAACCTTACTACTGCCAACAGAGAGCTCAACGTACCACATGTCTGGATTCATCTGCCAGAGAACGAACCCTCCGGTTTCTGGCTTTGTCGGGTTTCGATTTCGAACTGTTCTTGTGGGAGTTTCGAGCTCTGAGGTTATCATCTTGAGCTTACCCATAGCGTAAGCGTTTTTAATGGAGTTTTGTAACTTCTGACCACCGCAAGCCGCCGTGTACTGTTGCAGAATGTATTGTGCAGATAATGTTTCCTGCAATAAACATTTCAATCACCGGAGAGCAAAACAAAAATCAGTGAAACGATCCACAATAATGTAAACAAAAATCGATTTTTAGTAACTAATTTAAATATTTATTATATCCCACCAGATAATGACAATGCCCCACCAACCAATCCAAAATCGGCCACAGAAAATAAGAATTTTGAATAGAATAGGCATCACGGAGATTCCAAACAAAAACAAAATCATAAAAAAAATTTACGATTTTTAACAATTAAAAATCATTGTTTATCTGAGACTAACGATGGGGGAATCTCTGATGGTGAGGTGAAGAAGATGATCGGATGAAGAGACGTGAATGGGTGCGAGAGGAGCTCCCAAGACGCCGAGGAGTAGCCTCAAATCGGACCTCCGATACGACGACGTTGAAGCCACGGACGGGGCACGTGACAACTGACCCTTGACCCAATGACCTAGACCCGACCCGAGTCGTTTCGAATCCCCTGAAATTTCACCTCCACTTCCATCAGTGTCTGGATCAGGACCTTCCATTACAGGTTTTAAGCTCTCGGATCTTCCAATCAACGGCTCCGGTTGAGCTGCTAAGTAATATCCGCCGCCGCCACTGCAGCCGGAACTTGCGATTAGTTTTTTCTTACCCCAGAGAAGAGCCGCCATATGTGAACTCGAGCGGGAAGGACTCGCGGAACGAGAACGTGGTCTGGAACGAGAAGGAGAAAGACCTCTGACGACTTCATCTCTAAGTGCTGAAAAGAATCCTTGTTTCTTTTCCATTTCTATGGAGTTTAATTTTTAATCTTCTGCTTTTGTTGGTAAACGAAATAAACTGAAACAAAGAAAAAAAATCGAAAACCCTAAAATTAACAGAGACGCCGGAGAATGAGAGAGAGAGAAAAAGAGAGAGCGGAAAGAGAATGAGCAGACGACAAAGAGAGAGAGAAAGCAGAGGGATTTTTTAAGGACCCGAGTGAGTGAAGAAGCGAGAGAGAGAGAGTAGAGAGATGATTTTCTTGGTTGTATGAATGACTATTTTGCCCTCGATTTGATTAACGAATTAGTGCTATTTTACGGGGGAAAGAAAATGACGTCAAAATAAAATAATTATTAAAAATATAAACGCGTTCTCTGACTAACGCGTGTGGGAATACAAATGTGATTGTGCACATTATGAATGCGTTCGTTTTTTTCCGTTTAGTTCGTAAAGTCGCGATTTGGGTTTAGGTGAAGTGGATAGTCGAGAGACTATAAAGGAAAATCAGGAAAATCAAAAAGAAAAAGTTATCTAAATTCATCAAAATGTTTTTAGTTCACCATTTAATAATTCTCACAAGTGGAGAAGTAGAAAGGATTGAGATTGAACGAAAAGTTTGAGATTAAAGAGAGAGAATTAAAACATTGGACTTCAAAATAAAAAGTATGAGGATTGCTAGTGGCGCCGTTAAGGATGGTAGACGATTTGACATTCTTCTCATTTAATGTTTTTTAATTCTTTTTGTATTAAAATTTATATTTTTTTGGATTTTTATATTATGGGCCGAACTAAACAATTACTTGGTTAGTGAGAGAAACTTCTCTCGGAAGCTTCGCCGTCTTCTTCTCCGACTTCCATCTTTCAGAAGGCTGGTAAGCTTTCCGATTAGGGTTTTTCTGATTTCTTCTCCCTATTCATTCATATCATTTCGAGATTGAAATCTTTTCCCCTCCTCTAATCCGATCGAAACTGGTCCTTTCCGTTTGTATCTCTTTGTCCTTCGATCGGTTTTGTATATTTATGATATGTGATCGTGTTTTGTTTTGGGGTTTTCTTTTGAATCCCTCCAATAAGTCCGACGTCACTTCTAGGGTTGGTTGTTCTTTTCCGATTACTCGGACTCTACCGTTTCTCTGGTTCTTTTCGTCTCTCCGACGGCGGTCTCGATTCCCTCTCTCCTTTCTCGCTGTGTCATCTATGTTCTGTATCTAGCTTTGCTTTCGATCACCCTTTCTCTGGGATTAATATCGCCTTTGTGCCGCCTGCTTTAGAGAACAAGTGCTTGGTGGATCCCGAGGGGTTTCTAACCCACTCGGCGACGGCGTCTCCTTGAGTTGGTTGATTCCAGCGAAGTTTGTTGTAGTTGTTTTCTTTGGATGCAGGTGCTTTCACGGTGGTTTTGGAAGCGTTCGATCGGCAAATGGTTCCTTGCGCCTACAGAGATTTGGTCTGGTATGCTTTGGCGGCGTCCTCCTCCACGTTGGCATGCTGTTTCCGGCGGTGCTTTCTCCTCCTGATGCGTGTTTGTCTGCATGTCCGACTCCGCGGAGAGCTCTCCACGTGGCGTTCCTATCTTCGGATGCGGGCTTGGATTGGGCTTCATTGTAATTGCGTTGTTTCATTCTGCGTAGGGCTTCTGCCCATTTATAATCTTTTAAGGCCCTGGTCCATGAATTCGACACTGTTGAAAAAAAACAATTACTTATTGAATATTGTTCAAATCTCTAATCTACCAAAGGATTAACTCATCCCAACAACCAACAAATGGACTAAAAAAACCAAATTAGAAAACTTTAGATTACTCAACGCAAAAGATTCTTGTATGATAGTTGTCGTCAAATAAACACAAACATTGCAAACTGGAAAACAAAAAAAAAGATCTCCAGTGATCTCCAGTGAACCAAAAAAAAAAAGAAGAAAACATTGTTGTTGCCGAATAGGCACACACAATAAAATATTCATCACGCATAAACCGCAAAAAAAGAACACATCACAGGCAGGCCGGCCCGGTCCATTGTGGCACCTAAAGCAACAAAAAAAATCCACTTAAAAGGTATATAATACATGTTGAATCCTGCACATGAAGACACTTTGGTGATTGATGAAACCGCTACACAGCCGAAAACATATGTAATATGATACCCCAAATAATTTATATAGTTTTGGCGTCTAAATCATGTGCTTTAACTGCTTTAGCCATGGGCTAGTCCTGATCACAGGACTAACACTTTATATGGAGGATCAAGATTACCATCGTAAATTTGAAAACGCACAACTAAAGGGTCTCAGCAGAGCACAACAACCTCAAGCGAAGGAAAGGAGTCCCCTAATCCATCGAGACAAACACATCATAAGAGGGGGAAAGGGTATAACGACCATAGAAAGCTCCCAGAAAACTCAAGCGATGGAGGTGAGCCATCCCCATGCAACATCACTACACGAAAGAGACATCTGAAAATTTCTCCGACTGATAATCTACTCACCGACATGCCATCACGACAAATTCAGCTCTTTCCAACCAAACCGCAAAGGCATGCAAACCAGAAACTACCGCTAGAAAAACACCGTGAAGAAGGGGGTATAACCGATCCAAGATCGGGTCCTTAAAACACCATGAACAGAAAAACCTCACCACTACCAACCACCGACATCGACTCCGCCGAGAGCAACAGGTGAGCCGATTGAAGGGGAGAAAAGAGACGCAGACCACAAACAAAGTACACATCCAAGCAAAAAAGCTAGATCTCGGTCGCCGGATAGAAAGTGACCATCGATGAGATCTAGGCAGCAACATTGGTGGATTTTCTAGAGCGAACTCAAAGGAAGTAGAGAGAAAATAGAGAGCAACGATTGGATCTCTGATAATTTTTTATATATTGTTTTCTAACGGCTTTCATTACATCCTAGGAAATGTGTTTCGTTTGATAATAGCGATTGGATTTTTTTTTTTCATTTGTAAATTTCATTACAATAAGCTGGGAGAAACGTAGATGGATTATATAAGCAGAGAAACAACATAATGGCTCTGAATAGCGAATACATATAGAATAATACAGATTATATAGATCATGCAAATCAAGTACAAATCAAACATATTATGTAGAATAAATAGAAATGAAGTAAATTTAACAATTCAAAATATTTGTTCGGAAAACATAAAAACAATACATATAAAAACTAAAAAAATACAAAATACAAAATATAATAATAAAATATATTATGTAAACATAATTATAAATATATTTAAACTGTAAATATTGATAGCACTATACGAAGAAAACTAAAAACAAAAACTAGTATAGAATATTTTGATATGCACATAAAAATTTATAATATTTTCTTTGATGTTTTCATAAGATCTCATTATCTTATTTCCAAAGATTTCATATCACTTACTTTAGTTTCAGAATTTGTGTTATCATTCTTTGTATGTCTTATCATTTCGGCAAAATCCTCATATGAAACATTTGAAATTCTAATAAAATTATAGTCTCATTATATCTATTACCATTCTTTTTAAACATAGAGATCATATTTAGGAAATTCACAAAGAATCCTATATTTCTTATTCCAAATACCAAATGTTCTCTTCATAATATAGCGTAAATATGCATGATATCGAATAAATAATTTTTATTTATTTATACGAGTAGGACCATTGTCAAAATGTAACATATGGTTCATGAAAACCGGTCGTCGTAAAGGAAATTCAGAATTATTGTCTTGTGGTGTTGTAAGAATTGTTGTATCATGATATATTAATAACATATTAATATCACATATAGCCATTATATTATATGATGTTGTATTGTGGTGGTTTCAATATATTTATTAAATTTCAGGCTTCACTTTAACGCATACGTGACCCTTCATCCATGACTCACAAAAATTTACTAAAATATAATCAATATATTTTTGCTTCATTACATGTCGTTCAAGAATCCTACTAATATTAGTCATAATAATTTACTATTTTGTATATAAATTCTCTAATACACCGCATGAGCAGGTTGAAGAGCGCTCTAAAAAGCCTTGAAGGACTGAACCCTCATGTATGTGACAAAATACGAGAACGACTTGTGGAGCATTTGAAAAATCCTACATAATGAAATAAAAAATAATTATAATACCATTTCTCAAACTAAGGCTCCGAATGGTAACAGCGGACTCAGCGGTGCGAGTTAAGCAGATTAAGCGGTGCGGATTAGTTTAATTACGGTTTTATAGAAAAAATGCATACTGCAGAAAATGAGTGGTTAAGAAAAAAAAAACGATGAGGAATAAAATTTGAATGGTAACAAAAATAACATGCGGTGCGAAAAAATATATTTGAATGGTGAAAAATTATAAGCAATTCGGAACACAAATTATAAATAAATATTTTTACAAACTTAAATAAATTATAATCTTTTATTGTAATTCCAAACTATGATTTTTAATTTATCTAATCAATAAAAATATATGAAAATATATTTTTATTGAACCACAAAATAATAGAATTATTTTGAATTTAAATTTAATTTATAAATACAATAAAATATATTTATGTTAAGAATTTTAAATTTAATACAACAAATAACTATAATACAACACATACAATTTTATAACCTATTTTGATTTTTCCATAGCATATTTGCAATATTGTCTCGTATTCATGTCATATATTCTCCATCTATTGTGTATGTTACATATGGTGCTTCCGTGTCACCTAAATCATGCTCCGAGTCTGTGTTGTTTCTTCTCGTCTCCGTCATATCTTCTGCGAAATCAGCATCTAAGAAATTTCAATTTTTGATAAAATTATGTAATCTCATTGTAGCCATTATCAATCTCTTTTGTATGTTAATATTATATCTTGAAAAATCAGAAAGAATCCTCCACTTCTTCTTCCAAACTCCAAAAGTTCTCTCAATAACAGAACGTAAAGAAGCATGACGCCGATTGAAGAGTTCTTCCTTATTTCACGGAGGAGGACCAGAATTGAAGTAAGACATATGATACCTCACAACTCTATTATGTGATGATATGTAGGGAGCCAGAAACCCTTGTTTGTTTTGATAGCCAAAATCGACTAGGTAATACTTGTCAAAAGGGGGCATAGGAAACTCATAGTCACTTTCTTTTTCCATGGTAAGAACGGTTGTGTCTTGACATGATTCTAGAGCACCATTCCATATATATGTGAATAAAAAATTGAAATCACATATTGCCATGATGTTCAATGATGCATTATCATGTCAATTCCAATACATTCCTTGTAACTTATGTTTTACTTCGACATAAACATGAGTCCCATCCTCCAACACATCCACTAAAATATGGATAATTTTCTCGGTCTACTAGAAGTCTTTCATGAATTCGTTGTAGTTCTTGTCTTGTCGGAGTTCTAATATAATAACATGCAAGTAGTTCAATCGCCATCAGAACTTCACTAAACTTTATGTTGACCGTCTCTCGGTTTCATTCACACCTTAAACCAACATCTCTTTGAACTTTACTGTGTCCACATATTCGTAGAAACATAGCCACACTTTCTTCAATGCTTATATTTGACGTTGGTTGTAATCCGTAATTTTTTTGTAGAATGTTACACAATGATGTGAAACAAGGAAATGACATTCGTAGTAACTGAAAACAAGCAGCATCATCTTGTTGTTGTCAACACCAAATGTTTCTCCATCTCAAACCTCTATCAGTTTGAACAGGTGCTCTTTGGAAATTTTATTCGTAAAACTTAAACTTGGTTGAATTACTAACTCTTCAAATTGCTCATTTTCCAAATTCCTCAATCCAGTTCTCTCTTCGTAGCTTAGATTGTGCATGCCTTGTGATCCCAACTGGCAAATACGAAAAGTCTAAAATTGTATAACCAAAAAACATAATATAACATCAGCCAAATTGTATTTTACATTAATCCATATTCATAAATTACACAAGTAGATAAAAAAACATTTTATAACAAAATAAAATGATAAAACATCAGCATAATAAACTTATCTTTGTCTGCTGCATCATTTTGATTTTCTTGCGTGTTTCCCCATATGTTGAATAAACCTCTTTGTCTAAGTTGTTGTAAATTTTGTCTACAGTCTTGTTGGGCATTAAATGAAGTTCCTATAGTTGCTCCATCTGAAACTTCATGTTGATCTCCTAAGGAAAATCCATATTGAACATTTGTTGGAGTCGTTCTTGATGATGTTCCATGTCCAATATTTGGTCTATGGTGTCTACGTTGATAATTTGATTGTGCCCCCCCCCCCCCAATTGTTGAGCATTTGACGGTTTGTCCTATTGTGGAGCACTTGTTGGTGTCTCCCATTGTTGAGCATTTGGCGGTTCTCCCCATTCTTGAACATTTGGGGGTGCGCCCTATTGCTAAGAATTTGGCGGTGCGCCCCATTGTTGAGCATTTGGTGGTGTTCCCCACTGTTGCGTATTTGGAGGTGTTCCCCACTGTTGCACATATGGCGGTGTGCCCCATTATTGAGCATTTGGTGGTGTGCCCCATTGTTGTGCATTTGGCGGGGTGCCCAATTGTTGTCCATTTGGCGGTGTGCCTCATTGTTGAGCATTTGGCGGTGAATATGGTGGTGTGCCCCAGTGTTGAAAACCATAATTGTTTCCCACTGAAGATGAACTCGCATATGATTGGCCTAAACCCTATCGTTTTGGAATATCTTCATTGTTCCGCGAAACACCAGTCATAGCTTCTAGCAGTTGTAGTTTATCCTCGTCGGAGCTTGTAGCTATATCCATAAAATACTTACGCTAAAATTTCCGCTCTTGGAGTGTATTAAGGCATGTCCAATAAAATTTAGTGTTTTTTTGTAACTTGTAGTTCAAGGAATAATTTCTCCGACTTTTCATATTCATCGTAATCATCTTGATCAAAAACACCAGGAAGAAATTGTTGCAAATTTTGTCGTTGGAAATCTCTAAAACCAGTGATAGTGTCTTGAACTGTTGCCTCAAATGATTGTCTTCGATGACTTCGTCATGAGCCACTACCAACATTGGCTCCTGAATTTCCACCAGATCTATGTGAACTACTCACACATCTGCCATTAGAATGAGAACTACTGCCACGTCTCCCACGTTTTTCACCTCTTCCAACAGGAATTTCGAATGTATCATCACTACAAGAAAACACGCGATTACCGACGGCCATAATCGTCGGTAATCCGTCGGAAACACCGTTTACCGACGGAATTTCGACGGAACAAGTCCGTCGGTTCTATTTTGTCGGAAAATTGTATCCGTCGGATATTTCCGACGGATTTCCGACAAACTATTTTCTGACGGTTTATCGACGGACAATAAACCGACGGTTTACCGATGGCTAGTTACCGACGGTAAATCGACAGCTAGTTACCGACGGTTTACCGACGGTTCTTAAAATTATTATTTTTTAAATTTTTATTATTATATATATATATATTAAAAGTATTTAAAATTTATTATTATATATATATATATATATATTAAAATTTAATATTTTATATACGAAATATTTTATAATTTTTTTATTATTAAATTTATTAAAAGTATTTATTTCAACTACATAATATTGGGATTCCCATCGGGTCCCAATCCCGTTCCAGTTCCCGTCCCCTGTACCGAACCCGTCCCCGTCCCTGTCCCCGTTCCCGAAGCTCCTGTTCCCACTCTCGGTTCTATCACTTGAGTTGTCCCGCCCGATCCTCCTCCTGGAGCAGGTCCGCCAAACCGGATGAAGTACATGATTCGATCTTGCATCTCCGCCATCTTTCTTTCATTTTCTGTCCTTTTCTCTTGCAACCGAGTCGACGGTACAGATCGGGACGGTCTAAGTTGAGTCGATCGAGCTCGCCGTGGAGGTGCCGACCGTGCTTGAGGAGGCTGAGACGGCTCACCCGGAAGAGGTCCACGGTCCTGGCCGGTACCGAACAAGAAAGCTTCGAACTCTCCGTAGTCATTACTACATCACGTGAAAAACACTTAGAGTCAAGCAAAATCGTTATAAAAACATTTATATAAATCATAATTTTATATAAACTTTTATTACAATATTAATAATTTCAAAAAACAGTTTTATAAATCTGAAAAAATATAAACTCGTTTTCATTTATATATAAATTTTTTTTTAATATGTTAAAAATTTATGAAAAAGTTTTTTATAAAGAGAAAATTATCTAATTTTTTTAAAAAATACTAAAATTGTTTTTTAATCAAAAAAATCATAAATTCGTTTTTATAAATAAAAAATATCTAATGTTTTTATAAAATAGTTAAAAACGTTTTTATAATCTAAAAAATTATAAAATCGTTTTTATAGATAAAAAATATCTAATGTTTTATTAAATTACTTAAAAACATTTTTATAATCTAAAAAATTTTATAATCGTTTTTATAAAGAAAAAATATCTAATGTTATATTAAATTACTAAAAAACGTTTTTATAATCTAAAAAATTATAAAATCGTTTTTATAAAAAAAAAAAAAAATATTTTTACAAATACTAAAAACATTTTCATAATCCATAAAAATTTTAAAAACCTCTTAATCATTACAAAAATAAAGAGATAAAACTTATACAAACCAAAAAAATGTTAGATAAATAAAAATTACATTCCTAAACAAACTAACATCAATCTAACAACCTAAAAAGGATGTTAAGCTCCTAGAATCAACACTCAAACAACATGCATCCTAGATCCTAAATTCCAAACACCTAAAATCTCATTATTCTCCAAAATTAATCGGTCCAAATCAAAGCTTACATGATTTTGATGTGGTTGGCGGTTGGTTTTGGAGAGATCTCGCTGGAATCGTGCGTGCAACGAAGAGAGAAGTCGGAGAAGAAGAAGTAGAGAGAGAGAGAGAGCTGTCGAAGAAATGAGGAGGAAGATGAGTCGGTGAAAAGATATTTAAGTTTTCCGACGGATTTCCGACGGATAATTAAGATCCGTCGGAAATCCGTCGGTTTCTAAAATTATAAGGCGGTATTACGAAATTTTCGGTAAAAATTTTGGCGGTTCAATAACCGACAGATTTCCGACGGATCTCAATTATCCGTTGGAAATCCGTCGGAAAATATATTAGAAAAAGCACACCCAGGATTCGAACATGGGTGTAAAGTAAGATGGATTGAAGCTCGAACCAATGTGCTAAGTGTGTTAATTGTTTACATCTCAAAATATATATATATATATATATATATATATATATATATATATATATATATATATATATATATATTTGATTATTGAATATTTTATAGTTTCATAACTTAAAACATACCATTTTTAGAAACAAATTAATTAAAATAAAAATATTAAACCAATACATTACTTCATAATTCATATTACATAACATAAAAACATAATATTTTAAATAAAATATTCCACATTAAACATACATTAAACACAAAATTTAGTATAGGATTTTATAATTTAGTATATAATTTGGTATAGGATTTTTATAAATTAGGAAACATACCCAGTTTTATAAACTGGTTTCCGACGGATTTCCGAGGAAATAGGTTTAGGGTATGTTTAGGGTTTAGGGTTTCGGGATTACGAAAACTTAAAAGTTAAATAATACATTTCAGATACAATATTTAGGATCGTATGACTTATATAATACAAAATTAGATTTCCGTAAATCAAACCAGAGATCCGTTCAACATATCGACAAATGACATTGTCTACTAAGAAGTGAATTCAACGATGGTACTTCGTATTTCCGAGAATGTGTAAAACAATTTTTAAGTGATATAGAATGTTGATCTTCACTCATTAAAACCCTACTACTAATCACCCCAGAGTTTTACAAAGAACCAGGTTTAGGGTTTGTAACCCTTTACCCTA
Organism: Orychophragmus violaceus; assembly: GCA_030180135.1. Taxonomy (NCBI): domain Eukaryota; kingdom Viridiplantae; phylum Streptophyta; class Magnoliopsida; order Brassicales; family Brassicaceae; genus Orychophragmus; species Orychophragmus violaceus. Next base: position 82,862,031 of record CM058230.1, on the reverse strand, counting down.
AATCAAACTATCCCTCGGAAATCTGTCGGACTTTTCCGACGGAATTCCGACGGATATACGATACCGTCGGATTACCGTCGGAAATTTTCCGACGGAAATGTTTGCCGTCGGAAATTACCGACGCAAAACCGACGACTTTCAATCCGTCGATACGTCGTCGGAAATCCGTCGGAATTTCTCGAAATTTCCGACGGCAAATTTTCTGTCGAAAATTCCGTCGGTTTAAGGCTTGTTTTCTTGTAGTGCATGGGTGAACTCATTTGACGGACAATCTCATGATCAAGGTTAACACGGTATACTTCTTCATTTTCTTGGGTCTCGGGAATATGAAATTCAGGGTTATCACAAACGTCGATGTCTGAGTATCCGTGCATGGTATCATCAGCTTGTCCCTTGTTCATTATCTCTTTTCGTCTTTGTCGTTCAGAATGTTGAGGTTGCGAATAACCATCGTGTAGTGAAATACATTATTCCAAAATTTTGGCGTGTCTCGGTTGAACGATTTTGTTATTTTACATCCTATAACACAAAAAAATATAATTATCTTAATTATGCAATATGTGTGGTTTTAATAGTTATTAATATAACTCTAAAGATTATAAGCAATTGCCGATTCATGAGCTTCCCACTACTCTGGAGATGCGTAAATCATTGATGTGTCAGAATCAACCGAGATGCCCGCAGATTTCATCAAAAACTTCCACATCTTGTATGCTTTTTTGAACTCATCAAGTTTGTTTTTGAAAAATCCGTAATTTATATTCATGTTAAATGCAAGGTTGAATCTTTAAACCATAGTCTCTCTACCAAGAGATGTAGAATCTTTTAGGATATAATTATTCATGGAAATTGCATGATTAAATAATTCAATCAATGTTTTTTCTTTTTCGTAAATTCATTTGAATCTCTCTGTACTCTACAAAATTTTAAAATATATAAAAATTATTATTATTATTTATTTAACTATAATTAATATAATATTTAGTTTTAACAACTTACTCTTGTTCTAGTTTCATTGGAAGAATTTCGATCTCTTTGTCCGGAAGAATTTGTGTTCAACCCACGACGATTAGATGACATTCTGAAATTGTAGTACAATATTAATAATATTAACAAAAACTAAAACATACTTACACATCAATTTGATTTTCGAAATTATTATTAAAACTATAAAAAACTAAAACGAGATTTAATGCTAAAATTATTTATTATTATTTAATATATATATATATGTAAAATTATAAATCTTTTTAAAATTTTATCATTTAGATAATCAATTTAAAATTATAGTTTCTACAACATATAAAAATATTATTTATTTTTTTGTCACCGTTTATCATTTGTTAAAATTCTTCGAAAGTATGATTAGTAAATATAAAACAAAATTCTACACTTAATTAAATAATATACTCCATATAATAAATATTCATTTAAATTAAAATTTTAAGTATTTTAAATTACTTAACTTAAATGAATGAACTACTTTCATATATCAAATTGGTGATTCATTAGAATTGTTATTTATACTTTATAATTAATCTAAAATTTATATTTTAAAACAAATATTTTCTTTCCTTTTTATATAATCAAAAATATATTAACTATAGTTTATTATTAATATATAACATTTTTGGACAGAAATTAATATACAATGTATAAATAAATAAATAATAATTATTTATATATTACAATTGATAAACAAATGTATACATATATATTATTGACAAAAATGTACCTCGTACTTATCTTGAACCAGAAGAAATTTAAGAAAGAAGAAAGTTTGAAAGTGTTGAAAAGTTTGGGAAATGAGGGTTTGAATGTGTTGAAATTTTTTACTCAATTATAGGCAGTAAATTTTGATATATTTTTTTTCTTTAAAAAAAATCAAGTTTCTACCAACTTTTTCTACCAAACTTCTTTCTCACGTGTTATTACATGTATCGAATTTGCAACAGTACAAGAAACCACACCTAATTTTTTTCCTCTTTCTGTATATGCGGTTATAGATGTAGGCTTATCCGCACTTTTTTAATTGGAAAATAAAACAGAAAATAGTATAAATGGTGACCATTTATTTTTCTCGTCATGCGGTTGACGTGGTCCGCATAATACATTCACTGCCTAAGGCTCCGAAAGGTAACAACGGACTGCACGGTGCGGATTAAGTGGATTGAGCGGTGCAGATTAGTTTAATTGTTGTTTTATAGAAAACACATAATGCGGAACAAGAGCGGTAAAAGAAAAAAAGCGGTGAAGAATAAAGTTTGAATAGTAACAAAAATAACATGCGGTGCGAAAAAAAATATTTGAATAGTGAAAAATTATAAGCGGTGCGGAATACAAATTATAAATAAATATTTTTACAAACTTAAATAAATTATAATATTTTATTACAATCCAACTTATAATTTTTAACTTATCTAATCAATAAAAATATATGCTCATATATTTTTATGAACCACAAAATAATATAATTTCTTGAATTTAATATTTAATTTATAAATACAATAAAATATATTTATGTTAAGAATTTTTAAATTTAATATTATAAATAATTATAATACAACACATACAATTTTATCAACTATTTAGATTTTCCCATAGCATATTTGTAATATTGTCTCTTATTTGTGTCATATATTTTCCATCTATTGTATTTGTTACATCTGATGCTTCCATGTCACCTAAATAATGCTCCAAGTCTGTGTTGTTTATTCTTGTCTCCGTCATTACTTATGCGAAATCAGCATCTGAGAATTTCAATTTTTGATAAAATTATGTAATCTCATTGTAGCCATTATCACTCTCTTTTGTATGTTAATATTATATCTTGAAAAATCAGAAAGAATCCTCCACGTCTTCTTCCAAACTCCAAAAGTTCTCTAAATAACAGAATGTAAAGAAGCATGACGCCGATTGAAGAGTTCTTCCTTATTTCTTATAGGAGGACTAGAATTGAAGTGAGACATATGATACCTCGCAACTCTACTACGTGATGATCTGTAGGGAGCCAGAAACCCTTGTTTGTTTTGATAGCCAGAATCGACGAGGTAATACTTGTCAAAAGGGGGGCATAGGAAACTCATAATCACTTTCTTTTGACATGGTAAGAACGGTTGTGTCGTGACATGATTCTAGAGCACCATTCTAAATATATGTGAATAACAAATTGAAATCACATATTGCTATGATGTTCAACGATGCATTATCATGTCGATTCCAATACATTTCTTGTAACTTAGGTTTTACTTCGACACAAACATGAGTCCCATCCTCCAACACATCCACTAAAATATGGATAATTTCTCGGTCTACTAGAAGTCTTTCATGAATTCCTTATAGTTCTTTTGTTGTCGGAGTTCTAATATAATCACATGCAAGTAGTTCAGTCACCATAAGAACTTCACTAAACTTTCTCTTGACTGCCTCTTGGTTTCGTCCAAACCTTAAACAAACATACTTCATTGTGTCCACATATTCGTAGAAATATAACCACACTTTCTTCAATGCTTATATTTGACACTGGTTGTAATATGTAATTTGTTTGTAGAATGTTACACAATGATGTGAAACAAGGAAGTGACATTCGTAGTAACTGAAGACAAGCAACTTCATCTTGTTGTAGTCGACGCCAAATATTTCTCCATCCTAAACCTCTATCAGTTTGAATTGGTGCTCTTTGGAAATTTTGATCGTAATAACTTAAACTTGGTTGGATTAAGAACTCTTCAAATTGCTCGTTTTCCAAATTCCACAATTTAGTTCTCTCTTCGTAGCTTAGATTGTGCATGCCTTGTGATCACAACTGGCAAATACGAAAAGGCTGAAATTGTATAACAAAAAAAAAAGATAACATCAGCCAAATTGTATTTTACATTTATCCATAATCATAAATTACAAAAATAGAAAAAAAAATTATAACAAAATAAAATAATAAAACATTAGCATAATAAACTAATCTTCGTCTTTTGCATCATTATGATTTTCTTGCGTTTTCCCCATATATTGAATGAACCTCCTTGTCTACGTTGTTGTAAATTTTTTCTACTGTCTTGTTGGGCATTAGGTGAAGTTTCTATAGTTGATCCATCTGAAAATTCATGTTCTTATCCTAAAGAAAACCCATATGTACATATGTTGGAGTCGTTCCTGATGATGTTCATGTCCAACATTAGGTCTATGGTGTCTACATTGAGCATTTGACGGTGCCCCCATTGTTGAGCATTTGACGTTGTGGCCCATTGTGCAGCATTTGTTGTTGTCCCCCATTGTTGAGAATTTGGCGGTGTGCTCCATTGGTGAGCATTTGGCGGTGCGCCCCATTGTTGAGCATTTTGTGGTGTTCTCCACAGTTGCGTATTTGAAGGTGTTCTCCATTGTTGCACAATTGGCGGTGTGCCCCACTGTTGAGCATTTGGTGGTATGCGCTATTGTTGAGCATTTGGAGGTGTGCCCCATTGTTGAGGATTTGGCGGTGTACCCCATTGTTGAGCATTTGGCAGTGTGCCCCAGTGTTGAAAACCATAATTGTTTCCCACTGAAGATGAACTCCCATATGATTGGCCTAAACCCAATTGTTTTGGAATATCTTCATTGTTCGGCTAAACACCAGTTATAGCTTCTAGCAGTTGTTGTTTATCCTCGTCGGGGCTTGTAGCTATATCCAAAAAACACTTACGCCAAAATTTCCGCTTTTGGAGTGTATTAAGGCATGTCCAGTAAAATTTAGTGTTTTTGTAACTTGCAGTTCAAGGAATAATTCCTCTGACTTTTTCCATTCATCGTAATCTTCTTGATCAAAAGCACCAGGAAGAAGTTGTTGCAAACTTTGTCGTTGGAAATCTCTAAAACCAGTGATAGTGTCTTGAACTGTTGTCTCAAATGATTGTCTTCGACAACTTCCTCTTGAGCCACTACCAACATTGGCTCCTGAATTTCCACCAGATTTATGTGAACTACTCACACATCTGCCATTATAATGAGAACTGCTGCCACGTCTCCCACGTTGTTCACCACTTCCAACAGGAATTTCGAATATATCATGGATGAACTCATTTGACGGACGTGTTTCATGATCAAGGTTAACACGGTATATTTCTTCATTTTCTTGGGTCTCGGGAATATGAAATTCAAGGTTATCCCAACCGTCGATGTCTGAGTATCCGTGCATGGCATCATCAGCTCGTCCCTTGTTCATTATCTCTTTTCGTCTTTGTCGTGCATAATGTTGAGGTTGCGAATAACCATCGTGTAGTACAATACACCATTCCAAAATTTTAGCGTCTCTCGGTTGAACGATTTTGTTATTTTACATCCCTATAACACACACAAATATAATTATCTTAACTATGAAGTATGTGTGGTTTTTAATAATTAATATAACTCTAAAGATTATAAGCAATTACCGACTCATAAGCTTTCCACCACTCTAGAGATGCGTAAATCATTGATGTGTCAGAATCAACCGAGATGCATGTAGATTTCATCAAAAACTTCCACATCTTGTATCTTTTTTTTAATTCATTAAATTTGTTTTTGAAAAATCCGTAATTTATATTTATGTTAAATCCAAGGTTGAATTTTTCAACCATATTCACTCTACCAAGAGCTATAGGATATTTTAAAGTATAATTATTCAAGGAAATAGTATGATCAAATAACTCAATCAATGTTTTATCTTGTTAGTAAGTCCATTTGAATCTCTTTGTACTCTACAGATTTTAAAAATATATAAAATTATTATTATTAATAGTATTAGATTCAAAAAGTATATCATACTTATTTATCAGTTTGATTTTTGGAATTATTATTAAAACTAAAAAAACTTAAATGAGATTCAATTCTAAAATCATTTATTATTATTTAATATTTATGTTAAATTATAAGTTTTTTTTTAAATTTGATCATTTGGATAATCAATTTAAAATTATAGTTTATACACCATATAAAAATATTATTTATTTATTTTGTCACTGTTTATCATTTGTTAAAATTATTTGAAAGTATAATTAGTACATATAAATACAAAATTCTACACTTAATTAAATAATATACTCCATATAATCAATATTCTTTTAAATTATTTTCTTAAGTATTTTAAATTACTTAACTTAAACAAATGAACTACTTTCATATATCAAATTAGTGATTAATTAGAACAGTTATTTATATTTTATAACTAATAAAAAATTATATTATAAAACTATTATTTTATTTCTTTTTTCTGTTATCAAAAATTATATTAACTATAGTTTATAATTAATATACAATATTTTTGGACAGAAAATAATATACAATGTATAAATAAATAAACAACATTATTTATGTATTTACAATAGATAAACAAATGTATATATATTATTGACAAAAAAGTACCTCGTTCTTATCTTGGACCGGAAGAAAATTAAGAAAGAAGAAAGTTTGAAAATGTCGAAAGAAGTTTGGGAAAAGAGTGTTTGAACGTGTTGAAAAATTGTACTATATTATAGACAGTGAATTTTGATATTTTTTTCTTTTAAAAAAAATCAAGTTTCCACCAACTTTCTCTACCAAACTTATTTCTCACATGTTATTATATGTATTGATTATGCAACAGTGCAAGAAACCACACTAATTTATTTCTTCTTACTGTATATGTTGTTAAAGGTGTGGACTTGGCCGCACTTTTATTTTTGTTTAATTGGAAAATAAAACAGAAAATAGCATGAATGTTGACCATTTATTTGTTCGGCTATGTGGTTGACGTGGTCCGCATAGTACATTCCCTGCCTAAGGCTCCGAATGTTAAAAATGGACTAAGCGGTGTGGGTAAAGTGGATTGAGCGGTGCGGATTAGTTTAATTGCGGTTTTATAGAAAAACACATATTGCAGAACAAGAGCGGTTAAGGGAAAAAAAGCGGTGCAGAATAAAAATTGAATGGTAACAAAAATAACATGTGGTGCGAAAAAAATATTTGAATGGTGAAAAATTATAAGCGGTGTAGAACACAAACTATAAATAAGTATTTTTTTTAAACATGAATATATTATAATCTTTTATTACAATTCTAAATTATAATTTTCAATTTATCTAATCATTAAAAATATATGTTCATATATTTTTATGAACCACAAAAATAATATAAAATTTAATTTATAAATATAATAAAATATATTTATGTTAAGAATTCTAAATTTAATATAATAAATAATTATAATACAACACATACAATTTTATCAACTATTTAGATTTTTCCATAGCATATTTGTAATATTCACTACAAGAAACAACGTTTTTGGCGACTGGACCATGCGACTGGACGATGCGACTATACTTGTAGTCACAACATATGGCCACCATTAGGGGACAACATTGCTACTATTGTGCGACAACATATATATAGACGTGTATTAGGCGCTTATATACGACAAAAATGATTGTCGCCAATTTATTCGTCGACTTACGACTGATTAACGACCATTGTCGAGACCAGAATCAATAGTCGCGTGCTAGTCGGTGATACGGTGACTATTTTTGCGTCTGATGTTAAGAGTCATAGAACAATCGCGAATTGGTTAGTACATGGGCGACTAATTCGCTACTTCGGGTATAATAATAACCAAGTCGTTTATTTGTCGCTATTGATACGACTAATATTCAACTCATTATTCTGGAATCCATGCATACGATGTGTTTCTAATGAAAACTTTAAATGTAAAATTCTTTATTGTCCTATCACAAATGAAATATATACTTTGATATTTGAATTTAACAATAACCAAAATGATCAGGGTTATATTCTATATGCTGTTTAAATAATGTAATAAAAAGAGATTACGATATATAGTGGACAGAATAGTTGTAAACATTAACGACAAATGTGTTTTTAAAAGAAACATAAAGACGATCAACAGATCATCTAACCCAAAAAAATAACAAAGTTTAATAATGTCTTCTAATACATGTACATAATTTAAAAGATATTAACCAGGACATATTTCTTCAGGATATTGGTTATGTGCCGGATTTGGAAAGCTACAAAATAGAAAACGATATGTATGAATTTCGGAAAACATATAAAGCCTATTACATAATGAGTTGCATTATGTTTATGACCAAAACCTGTTGAGAAATCCATTAAAGTCCGGATTGTTGGTTTGATCGTACATAATCATTGACATCCCTTCTTCTCCTTTGAGCCAAGTTACACCTAATTAAATAAATTTTATACATACACCATTAACATTTTAAACAATATAGAAATAAAAAGTATCATCAATCCTAAACCCAAACATGTAATAGACCATGAGATTATTCTAAAAAAAAATTAAATTGAATTTATAATCATACCCATTTCATGCTTTCTGTAGAAGCACCGGAGAATCACAAAGAGATATCTATCAGCATCCTTCGAAAACCTTTCTATAAGTTCCTTAGCATCTTCCCCGATAAATAAACACCGAAGACTATGGAGGCTAGAAAAATGTATTTTCAATTTCTATTATCAGAGACAAACAACAAAACATATGTGAGAAAGATTAACTAACTAGGTCACAAATTGTTAACTACAACTTTGGTCATGTCCAATAAGGTTGAAGGTTTCCAACACGTGTAACACCAAGGACATCTATAATAGAAAATAAATCATTTAGAAAACTATACCTTAATCTATTTAGTTTAAAATATAATGTCTACCACACATGCAAATAACATGATTAATATAATCCGATAAAGGAAACAAATGTATAGACTAAAAGTTACCTATATGGTATTTATCACAGACTCTCCTATCTAATATATCCGGAAACGATTCAAATTACATAAAATGACCTTCCGGAATATTAAGTGAGGCAGAAAGATGTGTTTAACCCGAATATGAGCTTGAAATCGTGAGAGGTCAACGACAGATATTCCGGTGCTTGTACAACTCGAGAATTCGCAAGTTTAAACCAACGACCCTCACACCTTGTAGAGAAATGGAATTTCTCAATAAAAGAGGCAGGAACAGTTGGCTCTATTTTCATACCCTAAATCAATAAACGAATACCTTAATAAAACATGTAATAACCCAATAAATAAAACAGATTATAGAGTAAAAGAAAGATTATCTCCTCATTGACCAAAATCATTTGGATTATTGGTTCTCCAATGGATGAAACACACATCCAAACACGCAAAAGAAGAAATTTTAGGTCCTAAAAAGCAAGTAATGAAGTTGTTGATTTGAGAAATTTTTCTGAAAGTCTGTGGAGCCATGGTTGAGAATCGGAGAAATTTCGCAGAAATTAGCCTGAAAAGAGGTTTTTTCTCTTAGTAAGCGGTAGGAAAATGAAGCGTCTAGGGGTTTAAAATTAAATAGTTTCCCAATTGGTGAGTAAAAGGTGTGAAGCACTAAAAGAAAACCTTTGAATTAATAATAGTAAAATGTGTAAAAATTAGAACTCACAACCCTTGGTTTAGAAAAACTACTTGGGCCACAACCGCTAATGATATTTTTTTTAATAATGACGTTTTGGTTTCGAATCACACTTATCCATGTCAATAATGACGATTCAAAACTTCCAATTCTCGATAAAATTCCTAATCCAGTGGTTTGTCTTTTTTTCGTTTGCTTTGGTATAGCCTCGGAGACATAGAACCGTGCACTGGTTTTTGTCTTTTGTTCTCTTGCAGGCTTTTGCAGAGTTCCTCTGTTTCATTTAGTAGGCTTGTGCTTATTTCTTACACATTAAATGAGAGACAAGAAGAATATTCAATGTTCCTCTCAACCGATATTATTAAATTTTCTTAACATGATGAGTTGGTATATATTCAAAAAAAAAAATCAGATATCTAGAAAGATTGCAAAATCATAATTTAACTTCTCAAACCATCTTAAAACCAGTAAGAACATTTCACACCAACCATTAAACTGGCACTTATGGATATTTCTCTATGAGACCCCATCAAATCAACACTAATCGTGGTTAAATATATATCATGCAAAGGAGAGTTAGCCCATCAATTATCGACTTTATCATGCCACAACTTCATCCATTTAGATTAGATTAATATTTTTATTGTTGCCTTGTAAATATAACTAAATTCAGTAGTTTAATAACTTGCCTTTTTCATTATTTGAATGGTCGATCGCTACATAATCTACTACATTTAACAAACTATATATTAATCAGGATCTTCATAAAGATAATGGGGCCAAATTCCGAAATTATCTCTCATGATTGTGAAGAAGAATAGTGACTCAAGGGTCCAAAAGCATGTATCGCAGATGTTTGTACCTTTAAAACCATTGTCCCACCAACTCAACCCAGTCTTTATCGGAGCACACAAACATCTATAAATTGATACCTAATCTTTTTCGCTTCTTATAGAACAATGCACACCGTCTGTCTGACCGTCCATACCTTTGTCTCATAGTTATCTTAGCATAATAAACTAAACTTCGTCTTCTGCATCATTTTGATTTTCTTGCGTGTTTCCCCATATGTTTAATAAACCTTCTTGTCTAAGTTGTTGTAAATTTTGTCCACCGTCTTGTTGGGCATTAGGTGAAGTTCCTATAGTTGCTCCATATGAAATTTCATGTTGATCTCCTAAAGAAAATCCATATTGAACATTTGTTGGAGTCGTTCCTGATGATGTTTCATCTCCAACATTAGGTCTATGGTGTCTACATTGAGAATTTGACGGTGCCCCCCCCCCCCCATCGTTGAGCATTTGACGGTTTGTCCCATTGTGGAGCATTTGTTGGTGTCCTCCATTGTTGGGAATTTGGCGGTGCCCCCCCCCCCCATTGCTGAGCATTTGGCGGTGCGCCACATTGCTGAGAATTTGGTGGTGCGCCACATTGTTGAGCATTTGGTGGTGTTCCCCACTGTTGCGTAGTTGGCGATGTTCCCCACTGTTGCACAATTGGCTGTCTGCCCCATTGTTGAGCATTTGATAGTGTGCCCCATTGTTGAGCATTTGGCGGTGTCCCCCATTGTTGAGCATTTGGCGGTGTGCCCTATTGTTGAACATTTGTCGGTGTACCTACGTGTTGAAAACCATATTTGTTGCCCACTGATGATGAACTCCCATATGATTGGCCTAAACCCAATTTTTTTGTAATATCTTCATTGTTCCGCGAAACACCAGTCATAGCTTCTAGGAGTTGTAGTTTATCCTCGTTGGGGCTTGTAGCTATATCCATAAAATACTTACGCCAAAATTTCCTCTCTTGGATTGTATTAAGGCATGACCAGTAAAATTTAGTGTTTTGTGTAACTTGTAGTTCAAGGAATAATTCCTCTGACTTTTCATATTCATCGTAATCATCTTGATCAAAAGCACTAGGAAGAAGTTGTTCCAAAATTTGTCATTGGAAATCTATAAAACCAGTGATAGTGTCTTGAACTGTTGTCTCAAATGATTGTCTTCGACGACTTCGTCATGAGCCACTACCAACATTGGCTCCTGAACTCATTTGACGGACGTGTCTCATGATTAAAGTTAACACGGTATACTTCTTCATTTTCTTGAGTCTCAGGAATATGAAATTCAGGGTTATCACAACCGTCGATGTCTGAGTATCCGTGCATGTCATCATCAGCTCGTCCCTTATTCATTATCTCTTTCCATCTTTGTCGTGCAGAATTTCGAGGTTGCGAATAACCATCGTGTAGTGCAATACATCATTCTATCATATCCCAAAATTTTGGCGTCTCTCGGTTGAATGATTTTGATATTTTACATCCCTATTAACACACACACAAATATAATTATCTTAATTATGAAATATGTGTGATTTTTAATAGTTATTAATATAACACTAAAGATTACAAGTAATTACCGACTCATGAGCTTCCCACCACTATGGAGATGCGTAAATCATTGATGTGTCAGAATCAATCGAGATGCCAATAGATTTCATCAAAAAATTTCACATCTTGTATGCTTTTATTTTTGAAAAAAATCCATAATTTATATTCATGTTAAATGCAAGGTTGAATCTTTCAACCATAGTCTCTCTACCAAGAGATGTAAGATCTTTTTGGGTATCATTATTCATGGAAATTGCATTATCAAATAACTCAATCAATGTTTTTTCTTGTTCGTAAGTCCATTTAAATCTCTATGTACTCTACAAAATTTTAAAATGTATAAAAATTATTAATATTATTTTATCTAACTATAATTAATATAATATTTAGTTTTAACAACTTACTCTTGTAGTCTTGTTCTAGTTTCATTGGAAGCATTTTAATCTCTTTGTCCGGAAGAATTTGTGTTCGTCCCACGACAATTAGATGACATTCTCAAATTGTAGTACAATATTAATAATATTCGATTCAGAAACTAAATCATACTTACACATCAATTTGATTTTCGGAATTATTATTAAAACAAAAAAAACAAAAATGGGATTCAATTCCAAAATTATTTATTATTATTTAATATTATTTAATATTTTATGTAAAATTATAAGTCTTTTAAATTTTTATCATTTGGATAATCAATTTAAAATTATAGTTTCTACAAATATAAAAAATATTATTTATTTTTTGTCACCATTTATCATTTGTTAGAATAATTTGAAAGTATAATTATTAAATAAAAAAACAAATTCTACACTTAATCAAATAATATACTCCATATAATAAATATTCATTTAAATTAATTTTTAAGTATTTTAAAATACTTAACTTAAATGTCTGAACTACTTCATATATCAAATTGGTGATTAATTAGAATATTTATTTATACTTTATAACTAATCAAAATTTATATTTTAAAACTAATATTTTCTTTCCTTTTTATATTACCAAAATATATTAACTATAGTTTATTATTAATATACAACATTTTTGGAAAAAAATAATATACATTGTATAAATAAATAAACAACAATTATTTATGCATTTACAATAGATAAACAAATGTATACATATATATTATTGACAAAAATGTACCTCGTCTTTATCTTGGACCAGAAGAAATTTAAGAAAGAAGAAAGTTTGAAAGTGTCGAAAGAAGTTTGGGAAACGAGGGTTTGAATGTGTTGAAAATATTTACTCAATTATAGTCAGTGAATTTTGATATTTTTTCTTTTAAAAAAATCAAGTGTCCACCAACTTTTTCTACCAAACTTCTTTCTCACGTGTTATTATATTCAGTGACTTTGCAACAGTACAAGAAACCACACCTAATTTGTTTCCTCTTACTGTATATGCGGTTATAGGTGTAGACTTGACCACACTTTTTTAATTGAAAAATAAAACAGAAAATATTGTGACCATTTATTTGCCCCGCTATGCGGTTGACGTGGTCCGCATAATACATTAACTGCCTAAGACTCCTAATGGTAACAGCGGACTGCGCAGGGCTGCTTAAGCGGATTGAGCGGTGCGGAGTAGTTCAGTTGATGTTTTATAGAAAAAACGCATATTGCAGAACAAGAGCGGTAAAGGAAAAAAAAGTGGTGCGGAATAAAGTTTGATTGGTAACAAAAATAACATGCAATACGGAAAAAATATTTAAATGGTGAAAAATTATAAGCGGTATGGAACACAAATTATAAATAAATATTCTACAAACTTAAATAAATTATAATCTTTTATTACAATTCCAAATTATATGTTCATATATTTTGATGAACCACAATAATAATATAATTATTTTAAATTAAATTTATAAATACAATAAAATATATTTATGTTAAGAATTTTTAAATTTAATATAATATATAACTATAATACAACACATACAATTTTATCAACTATTTAGATTTTCTCATAGCATATTTGCAATATTGTCTCTTATTTGTTTCATATATTCTCCATCTATTGTATCCATTACATCTGGTGCTTCCGTGTCACCTAAATCATGCTCTGAGTCTGTGTTCTTTATTCTCGCCTCCATCATTACTTTTGTGAAATCAGCATATGAGAAATTGAAATTTTGATAAAATTATGTAATCCCGTTGTAGCCATTACCGCTCTCTTTTGTATGTTAGTATTGTATCTTGGAAAATAAGAAAAAATCCTCCACTTCTTCTTCCAAACTCCAAACGTTCTCTCAATAACAAAACGTAAAGAAGCATGATGCCGATTGAAGAGTTCTTCTTTCTTTCTCGGAGGAGGACAAGAATTGAAGTGAGACATATGATACGTCAAAACTCTATTACGTGATGATCTATAGGAAGCCAGAAACTCTTGTTTTTTTGGATAGCCAGAATCAATGAGGTAATACTTGTCGAAAGGGAGCATAGGAAACTCAGAATCGTTTTATTTTTCCATGGTAAGAACGGCTGTGTCGTGACATGATCCTATAGCACCATTCCAAATATATGTGAATAACATATTCAAATGAATCAAATCACATATTGCCATGATGTTCAACGCTGCATTATCATGTCGATTCCAATACATTCCTTGTAACTCAGGTTTTACTTTGACACAAACATGAGCCCCATCCATAGCTCCAACACATCCACTAAAATATGGATAATTTTCTCAGTCTACTAGAAGTCTTTCAGGAATTCGTTATAGTTCTTGTTTTGTCGGAGTTCTAATATAATCACATGCAAGTAGTTCAGTCGCCATCATAAATTCACTAAACATTCTCTTGACCGTCTCTTGATTTTGTATAAACCTTAAGCCAACATCTCTTTGAACTTCATTGTGTCCACATATTTGTAGAAACATAGCCACACTTTCTTCAATGCTTATATTTGACGTTGGTTGTAATCCATAATTTGTTTGTAGAATGTTACACAATGATGTGAAATAAGGAAGTGACATTCGTACTAACTGAAGACAAGCAGCATCATCTTGTTGTAGTCGACGCCAAATATTTCTCCATCCTAAACCTCTATCAGTTTGAACCAGTGCTCTTTGGAAATTTTGATCGTAATAACTTAAACTTGGCTGAATTACTAACTCTTCAAATTGCTCATTTCAAAAATTCCACAATTCAATTATCTCTTCGTAGCTTAGATTGTGCATGCCTTGTGATCACAACTGGCAAATATGAAAAGCCTGAAATTGTATAACAAAAAAAAAAATACCCTCAGCCAAATTGTATTTTATATTTATCCATATTTATAAATTACACAAATTGAGTAAAAAAACATTTATAACAAAATAAAATGATAAAACATTAGCACAATAAACTAAACTTTGTCTTTTGCATCATTTTGATTTTCTTGCGTGTTTCCACATATATTGAATAAACCTCCTTGTCTAAGTTGTTGTAAATTTTGTCCACCGTCTTGTTGGGCATTAGGAAAAGTTCCTATAGTTGCTCCATCTGAGACTTCATGTTGATCTCCTAATGAAAATCCATATTAAACATTTGTTGGAGTCGTTCCTGATGGTGTTCCATGTCCAACATTAGGTCTATGGTGTCTACGTTGAGAATTTGACGGTGTGGCCCATTGTGGAGCATTTGTTGGTGTCCCCCATTGTTGGGAATTTGGCGGTACCCCCCCCCCCCCATTGCTGAGAATTTGGGGGTGTGCCCCATTGGTGAGCATTTGGCGGTGCGCCCCACTGCTAAGAATTTGGCGATGCGCCCCATTGTTGAGCATTTGGTGGTGTTTCCCACTGTTGCGTATTTGGTGGTACTCCCCACAGTTTAACATTTGGCAGTGTGCCTCATTGTTGAGAATTTGGTGGTGTGCGCCATGTTGAGCATTTGGATGTGTGCCCCATTGTTGAGCATTTGGCGGTGTACCCCATTGTTGAGCATTTGGTGGTATGCCCTAGTGTTGAAAACCATAATTGTTGCCCACTGAAGATGAACTTCCATATAATTGGCCTAAACCCAATTGTTTTTGAATATCTTTATTGTTCCACGAAACACAAGTCATAGTTTCTAGCAGTTGTAGTTTATCCTCGTCGGGGCTTGTAGCTATATCTAGAAAATACTTACGCCAAAATTTCCGCTCCTTGAGTGTATTAAGACATGTCAAGTAAAATTTAGTGCTTTTGTAATTTGTAGTTCAAGGAATAATTCTTGTGACTTTTTCCATTCATCGTAATCATTTTGATCAAAAGCACCATGAAGAAGTTGTTTCAAACCGTGTCGTTAGAAATTCCTAAAACCAGTAATAGTGTCTTGAACTATTGTCTCAAATGATTGTCTTCGACGACTTCCTCTTGAGCCAATACCAACATTGGCTCCTGAATTTCCACCTCTTCCAATAGGAATTTTGAATGCATCATGGGTGAACTCATTTGACGGACGTGTCTCATGATCAAGGTTAACAAGGTATACTTCTTCATTTTCTTGGGTCTCATGAATATGAAATTCAGGGTAATCACAATCGTCAATGTCTGAGTATACATGCATTGCATCATCAGCTCGTCCTTCCTTCATTATCTCTTTTTGTCTTTGTCGTGCAGAATGTTGAGGTTGCGAATAAGCATCGTGTAATGCAATACATCGTTCCATCACATCCCAAAATTTGGCGTCTCTCGGTTGAACGATTTTGTTATTTTACATCCCTATTAACACACACAAATATAATTATCTTAATTATGAAATATGTGTGGTTTTTAATAATTAATATAATTCTAAAGATTATAAGTAATTACCAGCTCATGAGCTTTCCACCACTCTGAAAATGCGTAAATCATTGATGTGTCAGAATCAACCAAGATGCTCGTAGATTTCACCAAAAACTTCCACATCATGTATGCTTTTTTGAACTCATCAAGATTGTTTTTGAAAAATCCGTAATTTATATTCATGTTAAATGCAAGGTTGAATTTTTCAACCATAGTTTCTCTACCAAGAGCTGTATAATCTTTTAGGGTTATTCATGGAAATTGCATGATCAAATAACTTAATCAATGTTTTTTTGTTAGTAAGTCCATTTGAATCTCTTTGTACTCTACCAATTTTAAAATATAAAATCATTATTATTATTATTATTTTATCTAACTATAATTAATATAATATTTAGTTTAACAACTTACTCTTGTTCTTTTTTCATTGGAAGCATTTCGATCTCTTTGTTCGGAAGAATTTGTGTTCACCCCACGACGGTTAGATGACATTCTTAAATTGTAGTACAATATTAATAATATTATTATTTATTATTGTTTAATATTTATGTAAAATTATAAGTCTTTTTGTTATTTTAACATTTGGATAATAAATTTAAAATTATAGTTTCTACACAATATAAAAAATATTATTTATTTTTTGTCACTGTTTATCATTTGTTAATATTATTTGAAAGTATAATTAGAAAATATAAAAACAAAATTATACACTTAAATAAATAATATACTCCGTATAATTAATATTCTTTTAAATTACTTTTTAAGTATTTCAAATTACTTAACTTATGAATGAACTACTTTCATATATCCAATTAGTGATTAATTAGAATAGTTTATTATATTTTAAGGAGTTGAGAAATGAGTGTTTGATTGTGTTGAAAAATTGTACTCAATTATAGGCAGTGAATTTTGATATATATTTTTTTTTAAATCATGTTTCCACCTATTTTCTCTACCAAACTTCTTTCTCACATGTTATTATATGTATTGATTTTGCAGCAGTACAAGAAACCACACATAATATTTTCTTCTTACTTTCTATGCGGTTATAGATTTGGACTTGACCGCAATTATTTTTTAATTTTTTACTTAGAAAATAAAAACAGAAAATAGCATGAATACATTCACTGCCTAATGCTTTGAATGGTAACAACGGACTGAGTGGTGCGGATTAAGCGGATTGAGCGGTGCAGATTAGTTTAATTGCGGTTTTATAGAAAAATGCATAATGCAGAACAAGAGCGGTTAAGGAAAAAAAGAGGAGCGGAATAAAGTTTGAGTGGTAAAAAAATAACATGCGGTGCGGAAAATATTTGAAAAGTGAAAAATTATAAACGGTGCGGAACACAAATTATAAATAAATATTTTTACAAACTTAAATAAATTATCATTTTTATTATAATTCCAAATTATAATTTTTAATTTATCTAATCAATAAAAATATATGTTCATATATTTTTATGAACCACAAAAATAATAGAATTATTTTTAATTTAAAATTTAATTTATAAATACAGTAAAATAGATTTATGTTAAGAATTTCTAAATTTAATATAATAAATAATTATAATACAACACATTCAATTTTATCAACTATTTAGATTTTCCCATAGCATATTGCAATATTGTCACTTATTCGTGTCATATATTCTCCATCTATTGTATCTGTTACATCTGGTGCTTCTGTGTCACCTAAATCATGCTCCGAGTCTGTGTTGTTTATTCTCGTCTCCCTCATTACTTCTTCAAAATCAACATATGAGAAATTTGATAAAATTATGTTATCCCTTTGTATTCATTTTCACTCTCTTTGGTATATTAATATTCTATCTTGGAAAATCAGAAAGAATCCTCCACTTCTTCTTCTTCCAAACTTCAAAATTTCTCTCAGTAACAAAATGTAAAGAAGCATGATGCTGATTGAAAAGTTCTTCGTTATTTCTCGGTGGAGGACCAGAATTGAAGTGAGACATATGATACTTCACAACTCTATTTCGTGAAGATCTATAGGGAGCCAGAAACTCTTGTTTGTTTGGATAGCCAGAATCGACGAGGTCATAGTTCTCAAAAGGGAGATTAGAAAACTCAGAATCATTTTCTTTTGCCATGGAAAGAACGTTTGTGTCGTGATATGATCATGGAGCACCATTCCAAATATATGTGAATAACATATTGAAATCACATATTGTCATGATGTTCAATGATGCATTATCATATCCACTACAAGAAAATTGTCAAATAGCCACGACCTAATCACGAAAATTTTGTGGTTATGTAAAATCAGCCACGAAAACAACGTTGTGGCTATTTGTGGCTATATTGTCACGAATAGCTACAAAATGTAATTCATGGTTATTTTCCCATGGATATCCACAAATATTTTGGTGGCAAATTAGCCACAAAATTTTCATGGCTATCTGTGGT
This sequence comes from Orychophragmus violaceus, assembly GCA_030180135.1. NCBI lineage: Eukaryota > Viridiplantae > Streptophyta > Magnoliopsida > Brassicales > Brassicaceae > Orychophragmus > Orychophragmus violaceus. The sequence goes on along the minus strand of CM058230.1, from coordinate 82,843,076 downwards.
TATTATAATACCATAAACCCTGAACAAACCCAAAAACATAAAGTATAAACAAAAATCTAATAACTAAAACTTTAACACTTATTAAAAAAAATTATATTTTCTAAATATATGATTTTCATACATTAACGATTGAAACCTTTAATATATAACCCTTTAAACAAACCATAATACCCTAAAGTATAAACAACAATCTAATACCTAAAACTCTAATTGTTATAACATATCTAAAGTTAAGATTCAACATTTAAAAAAAAAAATTATTTTCCAAATACACTAGTTTCAAACATTAACTTAAACTTTCAATATAACCCTAAACCTAAATAAACCCTAAAATCCTAAACCATAATCATACTATAATCCTTACTCTTAATCATAAACTATTAAATTAAAATATAAACATTAATTATAAAAAGAATTATTATTTCCAAATCTAAATTTCCAAACCTTATCCTCCAAACCCTATACCCTAAACCTTAATCATACTATAAACCTTACTCTTAATCATAAACTATTAAATCAAAATATAAACATTAACTATAAAAAGAATTATTATTTCCAAATCCAAAATTTCCAAAGCTTAGTTTAAAACCTTACCCTCCAAACCCTATACCATAAACCATAATCATACTATAAACCTTTCTTATATATTTTTCTACAATCTACTAATATTTTAATATTAATAATAAATTAAGTCTTAAATAATAATTTAATTATTATATAATCATAACTAGAATTTAAACTTTGAAAATGATGTAAACTAAAAATCAAAACCATATTATTATTATTATTATTACTATTATTATTATTATTATATATATAAACCAAAATGAAATCATTAGACCCTAAATTAATTTGATATTTTAGTTAAAAAATTTATACACTATAATTTTAATCCTTAAATCTTACATTTAAACATAAAATTAACTCTTATTTGTTGTAAAATGATTTTGCAAATAGTTTAATTTTTAGAGAAAGACAAGGATTGTGATCTCCTTTAATATCAACCATTGATTGAACATAGATCTAATGGACATAAATCAATCCTCCTTAACCTAATTTGTTCAGCATCCATCAACACACGCCGCCGTATTCATCGCCATATTCATTTTTTAATCCTTCTTCAACTCAACTCAACCCATCTCCTATCCTTATCTCTTCTTCTCCCCTTAGCGATTATTCTCATCTCGTCTTCTCTCCTCTCCTCATCTTGTATTCGTCTTGTTTTCTAATTGTTGTTATCTGAATCCAGTTTGTTTGAGAGAGAAGCCAAAAGGTTGATGGTGGAAATAGGAGAGACGACCTATTCAGAACGAAGCCGCCGATCTCGTAGCCGGATGAAGCTGAAGAGGAATTGCGAGATGAAGAGGAAGACCAAGCGACCGATCTCGTCACCGGACGAAGACAGAGACTACTCCGGAGGATGAGGACGAAGACGACGAAGAAGAAGCGGTGGTCGACGGTGGCAAGAAGACGAAAACGAAGGTGGCAGATAGAAGATGAAGCGGTGGTCGGCAGAGCTGACGGCGGTGTCGGCGGAGCTAACGACGGTGTCGAAGGATCAGACGGTGGTGGTCGACACTTTATGTATTTTTGTAAGATACAATGGACCTAGAGGAATCAAGCGATAAACATCTTGAAAAGGACAGAATCTGAGGCTTCTTTTGGTTGCATGATTATGTGCGAGTTCCGTTTGGCACAACTTGTGTTCCCATGAGCGAAGGTTATCCCCAACCAAAGAACGCAACATATTACTCAATGATCTATTCGTAACCTCTGTCTGGCCATCTGTTTGGGGATGATACGTCGTGTTCATGTGTATACAGTATTCATCACCTTCCATAGTGATCGCCAAAAATGACTCAAGAAATGAGTATCACGATCGGAGACAATGGACGTTGGTGATCCATGAAGGCGATATACCTCCTGAAAAAACAATTGTGCTACCTGTACTGCATTCATTGTGCGTTTGCAGGCTATGAAATGCGTCACCTTAGAAAAACGATCCACCACGACAAAAATTAGATTGTTGCCACGTTGTGTACGTGGAAGAGCAAGAATAAAATCCATGCTAACATCAGTCCATGGCTGAGTGGGAATCTGAAACGGTAGAAACAATCCTGCGTTCGATGCACATCCTTTAGCATGTTGACACGCCCAACAACGTTCAACAAATCTCTCAACATCGCGACACAAACATGGCTAAAATTAAGTCACCGAAACCAACTGTAAAGTCCTATCGCGACCGACGTGACCTCCGAATGCAGCTCCTCTATGATCTGCAATACAGGACACACAGATGGGCAACATGAAATAGGAATCCATCGGCCAAAAAATATTTGGACATGATCCATCTTGAACTTTAGCGAGAATTGAGATAAAGAACGGGTTTGAAGAATAGAATTCAGAAAAAGTGGCAAAGTCTAGCACCAAAATATGCATTTCATTGAGTAAGATATGTTTGCGGCTCAATGCATCAACTACCCGACTGAGTTTGCCAGCCTTATGACGGATTACAAAAGTGAATTGCTGAAGGTAGGCGATCCACAAAGTATGCCTTGCTGACACTTTAACCTAGCTATCCAAGTGTTTCAACGCGTCGTGGTCAGTGAAAAAAGACAAAATCACAATGAATTATATAATGACGCAAATGCTTGATTGTCTGCACCAATGCATAAAACTCGACATCGTAGGTGCTGTTACAACTTCGAGCCCCTGACAATTTATCACTGAAATAGGCGATTGGGAAATCTTGCTGACTTAAGACCACCCCAATCCCAAGTTTTGACGCATCATAATGCAATTCGAACGAAAGATCGAAGTCTGGAAGAACTAAAACAGGCGCAGTTGTTAGGTTCTGTTTGATCAAGGTAAATGCCTTACTTGTAAGCTTCATACAGTCAGTCAAAAGTGTCATAATCGTGCTAAAGTAGGACATGAAACAGTGATAAAATGAAGCCAGACCATGAAAACTTTGTACCTCAGACACTATTTAGTTTGGGCTAAGACTTTACCGCCTCGATCTTACTGTCATCCATGGATAAACCAGAAGATGAGACAACATACCCCAAGAAAAGGACGGAAGAGACTTCCAGCTCGCACTTTTGTTTGGCAACAAAGAAAGTCTCATGGCGAAGGACAAGCAAAACCTGTCACATATGGTGCAAGTGGTCGGCAAACGAGGAGCTGATAACCAAGATGTCATCGAAATATACCACCACGAATTTGCCTATGAATGGTCTCAGAGCGTGATTTGTAACACGCATAAAATTTCTTGGTGCGTTAGATAGTCCAAACGGCATAACCATCCATTCAAAAAAACTTCGCGCGTTTTAAACGTTATTTTCCACTCGTCCACGTGTTGAAGATGAATCTGATGGTAAGCACTTTTTAAGTCCAATTTGGAAAATATCGATGCTTTCCCAATCTGGTCCAAAAAATCATCCAATCTTGTAATTGGAAATCTGTATCTCACTGTGGTTTTGTTGACAGCTCTGCTGTCCACACACATAAGCCATGATTCGGCCTTTTTAAATGAGCAAAGCCGATGTTGAACAAGGACTTAGACTCGGATATGTCCTTTGGCCAACAGATCCTCAAAGTGTTGACATAATTCTTCATGTTCCTGCAAACTCATCCTATAGTGAGGAAGATTCAGGAGTGCAGCGCCGGGAACGAGGTTTATCTGATGTTGAATCTCACGCAAGGGTGGCAAACCACATGGTAGCTGGAAATACGTTCTCAAATTCGTCAATGATGGAACTGATGGCTGGTGAAATATGGGGAAGAATGTCCGCCTTGTCGTGCGCAGCCATGAGAACAACTGCGAAACCGGTTTGTTGAAACATATATTCGAATGCAGGATCAGAGCAAAAGAGGATAGACTGGTCACTTACCCGAGGTGTGATAAGTGTGTCTCATGAGCTGATGAGTGAGCATGGTGGATCATCACTAAGAAGAAGAACAATGTGCCGATTATCAAACACAAAGCTATGAACATTTGTTTTGTCATTATGTGTCACGTCCCGATCATATTGCCATGGCCGTTCGAGTAAAAAATGGCCCACATCCATTGGCAAAACATCACACAAAATTTTGTCTTTGTAATGTGGGCCGATGGAGAATGAAACCAAAGCGTGTTGGGTAATAAGGACCTCAATTCCTTCCTTAATCCACGTCAATTTCCAAGGAATCAGATGGTCCTCACGCCATAAACCGAGCTTGCGACATGCATCTTTGGATACAACGTTTCTGCAGCTGCCTGAGTCTATAACAAATTGACACGCCTTCCCTTTATTAGTGAAAGTTGAGTGGAAAATGTTCAATCGTAGCCATGGTTCCTCACACACGACCGGAGTCAAGCAGATGCGCGACACCAGTAATGGACCCGTATCCCCTGCATGTCTTTCCTCATGAATGTCGTGATCAGGGTGATCGATATCATTCTCATCGTCCCATATTGCATCGTCAACAAAAAGCCCACAACGAGTCTTATGAGGACATGATGTTTGTATGTGGCATGTTTCACCACAACCAAAACAACGAAACACATTAAGTCTAGTTGATTTGTGTAAAGGTGGAATGTCTCCCTGATTATCCTTATGATATCGTGTGACCACAAATTCATTCCCCATATTGGATGTTTTAGTTTTGTTGACCCGTTTCCGCAGTTGTGATAGTAACACCTCTGTTTCGATTTTCAGACGTCCAATTGGACTTGTATTGATGCTCAAAAGCGATTTCCAGGCGCTGTGATTCTGTGAGAGACGTTCGATCAAACTGATTCATTTCGGATTGTAATTGTGGTCGAAGGCCTCTTATGAATCGTGAAATAAGCTGAACTTCATTGTCGAAATTTTCATTCCTAGTGAATAGGAGGAAAAAATTGTCTGCATAGTCTTCGACAGAGCACGATCCATGTCTAAAATTTTGTAGTTTGGTGTACATAGTGCGGTCATAGTTCTGTGGTAAGAAAGGTTGTCGCATATGCTTTTGCAGCTTAGCCGACGTATCGATCTTCGACTTGCTGGTACGGGCACAGGTTGTTTTCAACTACAACCACCATGAAGCAGCTCTGCCATGTAATCTTTTTGCAACAAGTGCAACAAGTCGCGCAGCAGGGACCCGTTTGAATTCCAATAACTTTTCCACGGAGACCATTCAATCTAACAGTTCGTCTTCACTAGAACCACCATGAAACACCGGTAGGTCCATCTTGAACCCCATCTCCCATCTTCGATTATCATGTTCGTGCTCCCTATAATTGTTGTGGCGATTATGTTGATCAGGGTTACGACCGCGGGCAAGAGGATTTCCATGTGATTGAACAGATCCTCCATCGTCGGACTCTAATGGTGGCATCCGATTCTGAAAAAATGTTTCTGCTAACTCATGAATTGAATTAACAATTGTATTTTGGATATTCCTGCATTGACAAGAGCGTTTGACGCCGCTCCGCCCACTCATTGTGAGTGTCTTCGTTGTGTCGCTCGGTATTGGCTTGGATGTTATGTTTAGGTGCCCTCGGAAATCAAGAAAAAATTCAGAAACGAAAAGAGTCTCTGATACCAAATTTGCGCAATCTTAACGTGCTTGAGTTCTTTATTCGTTGATTCAAAATGAATAGTCAAACAGAGAAAGAATCACAACTATTAGGATTTATCTTAACACCAAATAAAAGGAAAACCAACTAAAAGATTAAGTAAATCTAAAAGAGATAGACTTGAAAAGAATTAGATGAGGCTGCATCAATAACGACATGCATATTAAATTATTTTATTAAGTTTTTTATATGTTGTATTTATTGACTGAATGGTCACATGTATTTACTCTTCACTTTTTTGGATACCATTCAAAACCACACTTCATGACTCAAAAGCCAAACATAGAAATCTAGTAAAAGGAATGAAAGTTAAATTTTAGATTGCATAAATCTTCAATCAAAAACTGTCAAACCAACTTCGATATCTGTAAAATAGAGTTACTTTGATAACATAAACTATATATAGTCTTACATCAACAACTAAAACAAACGAAAAACTAGGAACAAACTTGCAACAATTACTTCACGGGTGCTTCATAAGAACTAGAAGTTATGTGACCAAACAGAAACATAACAAATACTCATTCAACAGAGCAAAGACTTATTCAGATTTCTAACAATCTCTCCCTTAAACTAATTTACCAAATTTAGCTTACTTCAAAAATATTGATAACTCCAATCATTCGACGAAGCTTCTCAAACTACTCTAGCTTAAAAGGCTTTGTAAAAATGTCTACAAACTGATTTTTAAATGGACAATGACACAACTTAACAACCCCGTAATTCACTAAATCCCTGAGATAATGAAACCTTACTTCAATGTGTTTATATTTCCCATGGAAAGCTGGATGCTTCGACAATTGATTGGAAGAACTATTGTCACATATGATCGCAATTTCCATTTTCTATTCAGACCCAATTTGTTCCAGTTCCCTTTGAGCCAAACATATTGACATGCACATGAGGTTGTTGATATGTATTCTTCTTTTAGTGGTAGAGAGCAACAACTGATTGTTTTTTTGATACCCATGAAATCGTTCTTGATGCAATCATAAACAGACATCTAGTTGTGCTTCTTCGATCATCTAACTCATCAACATAGTCACCATTGGTATACACCTTGAGTTTCAACCCACTTTCTCCTTTCTTGTAGAAAATTCCCTATTTAATTGTACCTTTCAAATACTTTAAGATCTTTTTATCCTGCAAGCCAATGTGACAATCTAGCACTAGCTTGAACATGCTTCAAATCTAACCTTGTCACAGTTAGATACATGAGACTTCTAACTACTTGTTTGAACAAAGTTTCATCAATTATAGCGCAATTCTCATCTTTCAGCAGCTTTGTTTCTGGTACAACAAAATTCTTCACAAAATTACACTTATCCATACCAAACATTTCCAATACTTCTCTTGCATATTTTTGTTGGTAAATGAAAATCCCATATTTCCTTTATTCCAAAAAAATTGCTTCATCTTTTCCAAACTAGACTCTCATCACACATGCGTCTATTATTCCCATAAAAATCAAATCATCAACATAAAAGGCTGACAATTAAAAGGTTAGGATTAATTGCATTGACTATATCTTTTTTAAGAAGTAATAGCAATCTTGTCTCTTTCAAAATCCAATTGCAATTGTATATCTTTTTTTGTCTTTTAGTGGTGGTTAATGACCATTTAACCTTGTTTTTTGTCTTCTAGCTATAGATAGTTAATTATACAACGCTATCCACAATTCATCTTCTATCCATCCGATTTATTTTATTTTTTTATTCTTTTCTTTTCTCTTACACTCTCTTTCTTATTTTATGCATTATTTTTTACCCCACGTTTTTTTGACTGTGGATAGGATGAATTGGGTGAGGTTTTCGGACTTATAGATCGTCGTAATGGTGTTATAATTGGTCGATCTATCGGAATTTAAAAAAAAAAAATTCGGACTTAATACGAAAGTTGCGAATGGATAGTTTAGAGTAGATGTCTACAACATCCATCCATGTGGATACTTATGATGGACAAGATGCTTAACAAGATGATTTAACATATGATGTTGGACGATCACATGAATGATGAACCAAAACTATGTTTACCATAGGTAAATGTTTAACATATGATTATTCGTGGACAAGATGCTTAACAAGATGGTTATATCACATGCGTTTAAGAGCTTATGATGGACAAGATGTTTAACAAGATGCTTAACAAGATGCTTAACAAGATGCTTAAAAATATGTTGGACGATCACATCTCATGCTTAACAAGATGGTTTAACATATGATGAACAAGATGTTTAACAAGATGCTTACCATGGATAAACGCTTATGATGGACAATAGGTGGTTAAGAGTTAACATATTTGTGATCCGTATGTTGGATCGATTATTTGTGGACACTACCACGAATATAGATGGACAATAAGATGGTCAAGAGATCACATTATTGTGATCGGTGGACTCAAAGTGTTTTGGTTCGATTATTCGTGGACACTACCATGATTTATATCACATGTTAAACACTTATGATGGACAATAAGGGTATCTGATAGTATCCACGTGGATAGATATTGTGGACATCTACTCATAACTATCCATTCGCAATTTTTTTTTAAGTCCAAATTTTTTTTTTTTTGGATTTCTGATAGATCGATCAATTCTCTCTCCATTCCGGTGATCTAAATGGCCGAAAATCTTACATATTGAATCCTATCCAACGTTCAAAATACCAAGGGTGGAAAAAATGTAAAAGTAAGAGAGAGAATGAAAAGGAAAAAAAAAAGAAAAAAAAAATGAGGGGTTAATTTTTAGGAGGGATAAACTGGTCTTTTTACCTGTAGATCCTACAAAAAAAAAATACATAAATGCAAAGAGATTTAGAAAAATACAAAATTGAAGTAAAAAAAAAAGAAGAAGATACATCTCATGCAATTCACCAAAAAAGTTACCTCCCTTTCTAGGTTTCTGTTTCACTGTTTCCTCAAACAGAATTGGATCATTTTTTGTTACCATCACCAATATTAGCGCATTCAAGTTTATATCTTCATCATCGATTGCGCCTTCTCATGATTCATAATCAGCCATCCATCCAGGTACCAAGTAAGTCATGCAGCAAAATTCCTCTTTGTTTTCTTGATCAAGCTTCAAATTAAACCTCGGTATTAAACCTCTTTGTTTTCGCCAGGTCCATCTTTGCTTTGATTCCATACCCCAATGAACTTTTTTAAAAACTGATTCCAAGTTTGTATAATGATTCCATTGCTTGTATTCGTGCATTGTTCAATAACTGTGAGCAAGTGGTTCACCGTCAGAAAGAGCTTCACGCGGTCGGTCTAAGAACCCTTGGCTTCGCCAGTTGGTGAATAAGTTTAACTTAAAAGGATGCGATGGGGTCAAAACTCTGCCTTATGCTTGTTGTCTGTTATAGACGATAATCACAAACCAATACGTGTTACGTTCGTTGAGATTTGACCTCTCATATAATTGTTTGCTGACCCGTCATATAAACTTAGCTTTTCTATTGCCTCCTTAGTTCCATAGTATATAATATACACAGTATAAAAAATATGGGAAGGTAAGAAAAACATAAAAAAAACCATATTATATTATCGCATACATGACAAAACTGGAGGACTTCACAAAACCAGGTTCATAAGTTATCCAAGTAAGAATGTGAATTCAGAGAAACTTTGAACATCATCATCAGTTTCATTCTCTTAATTAGAATCACAGAAGCTGTGGATATATACGCTCGGGCCATTTGGGATAAGCACGCTTGTATAAGGTCATACACACGTCATGTTGCTGCACCACTCCATCGAATATGCATTTCATTGCCCCTGTCAAGGTCCAAATGTATAAGAAAAGATTCTAGAAACCAAACTCAATCGATCTTCTAAATAGTCAACAATAATGTCTTACCATGTGTGCCCAATGTCTCCTTCACCCGACCACGACGCCCACATTTTGACCACAATTCTACAGGCTGCACACAATAAACATTGTTTCATCCCCAAGCTTTTAGCTTTCACTAAACAAATATTTCAATCCATATTACTTTTCCTTCTTACCTTAAACCATCTCACGTCTTCCGGGTTATGGAACATGTATCTTACTGACGCATTCATTTTTGATACTCTCTGAGGATACCTGAACCAAGCCACATTCAAAGCTAGTTAGAAATTACTTTTAAACTATATTATTTTCTTTTCCTTCTCGGTTCACATTATAGAGCTGTATGTATGCAAACTAAAATATGCGACTGTACTTGGAAAGAGATAGGTGATAAGTAAGATTACCCAGTTAATATTATCTTCTTCAAAATTATTTTGTTGGGTTCAATGTTTTTCAAGGAACCAAGGGCAACAATGGCAGGAGCATCCGACCCTTCAGAAATCTTCAGAACTACCAAAGGAAGGGATGGGAAAGATATTGGGCCGTATACTGAAGCCAATGAGAAACGACCTGGATGTAGAAATCTCTCCATCTTGTGTTTGTCTGAGCTGAAATTGTCGGTTGAAAATACTGGCCTGCAAAATATCCTCCACCATCGTTATTAAAGATTGGAAATAAGAAAAGCTATTGCAGTAGATGAAACAGGACAAATTTGCCAACCTTGCAACGAATTGACGGAAACCAACATGGAATATAAGCTCTTCTTTTGTTTTAATAGGATCTTCATAACCATCATACTTCTTTAAGCTGCAGAGCATTGTAAAAGGCGATGAGAAGTTATCTCAGAAAACAAAGTCTCATTAACAAACAAAAAATATAAACAGTAAGATCGTGATTACCTAAAATGCAGAACCGACATCTTGGATTCATGGTGTAGAAGCCCAAATCCTATAATGGGTTTCGTGCTCACAATGGAGGATAGTTTAGAGGCAGCAACAAGAGGCACTTCCTTAATATGCAGCCGTACATATGACCCAGTTGGTACACAATCATCTCTGCTTTCTACTTCCTTCTTCAGGGCTTGCTTGAGCACAAGCTTTTGAGTCCTAGCGACATTATCAAAAGCAAAGATTCTGGCATAGTCCTGAGGTAGAGACTCCTGCATTTGACAACAAATAATAAATCAGCAACACTTTCCAGTTGAAGGAAATAATGAGCTTCACATCAAGATAGTGTTACTACATTTGGATCCCACGAGGACGTTCTGAAGGATTTGAGACCCCTGTACTTTGCAAAACGTTTTCTTGCAGGCTGATCAATGGGAGTCTCCACCTCATCAGGGAATTCTGAAGACGAAAGAATATAAAAAATTTATTCACATGTTGTAATCTTGATGAAAAAAATACAAGGAAGTAAAAATCGAGAGCACTTGAGAGATTCAGACACTCTACTACTCAAATTAATATGTGCACATACACACAGAAAAACAATGACTCCTACAGAAAATAACTCCACAAATGTAAGAACAAAACACCAACCTTCATCCTCAGCATGTGCCTCTTTGATTTTCTTGATTTGATCCTCATATTGTTCTCTTGTCAAGTTTTCATCATCCTGAACAATGAGCAGATTGGCTTATAACTTAATCAAGATACCCAATCATAATAAAATGCAGTGAAGCTGCAAATACTGTTTGCAAGTCAGAATAGTAAATGGAGAAAATGCTTACCAGCATCTCGGAGTCATTATGCGTTTCACTATCCAAATCCCGCAAGTTCAGTGTTTCTTTATCATCCTCAAAATCTTGGTCTTGATTGGAATAGTGATCCTCTTCTCTATCCAATACCATACCATCATCATCAGAATCACCATTATCAGAATCCTCTTCATCTGTCTCATCCACAATCCAAGCAGCCTGTGAATCAAATAATAAACAATAAAAAATAAGATGGCCACCGAATTAAGACATATAGTGGAGCCAATTCCACCAGAGATAGAAATAGTTAAAGTGAGGATAAAAATCATCCCGAAACCTGATATTCTGAAGTCCCTCCTGGCAAACTCCTCTTCTTTGACTTTCCCTGTTTCTGATTTCTGTCAGACTCAGCCATCTCTTCCTCAGTTGGCCATGTCTACAATTGAAGCATCACACAGGAAGTGAATTTTCAGAACTGATAACAACACAAGCAAACTGGTCCATTCATCTGTTAAAGACCTAATCAGACTTACCTGTTCCCCTGCTAAAGGATCTGGAGTGTTTTCAGCTACTAATGGCTCTTGTTTCATGGGATCAGGAAGCAGAGACCTCAATACCTGATCAATCCCAAAACAGGTAAAAAAGAATAAAGTGAACTGACAAAGAGAAGAAGGCCGTGACATAACATCATAAAAGTACAATAAACACTTTATTTCTTATTAAGAAAATAACTTAAAGAGTTTTACGAGGGGTATTATATATTCAACCATAATACATTATCATGACAGACAATTCCAACAACCATATAGGCTATTCGCCTGTTACTTTACTTGAAGGATGTTCTAGCATGTGATCTTTAAGGTAAAAGACGAAAAGTATGGCTAATGAGAATATCATATACCTCTTCATCATGTGAATCATCCAATTCCATGGAATTTTGTTTTTTCCTTTCATTCAATGGAAATGGGTCCTTCAGGACTTCAATTTTTGAGAGCTGAAAATCACCCACGCCAGGAACATGGACCTAATTTAAAGAAAACAATTTTCCGGGATCAGATATGGGTATAGGCGTATAGCACAAGGCATGACAGAGAGAGGTAGAATGGCTTGTTTACCAGCTGATTTACAGATAGTTTGCGAGCACGCAAGTAACCGGAGAGAATTAAAGTGCAATTTCCTGAGCTTTCATCATCCACCAGCATCCCAACCTAAATGCACCATTCAAAAATTATGGAGATATTTTACTTCTTTACGAAACCTTAAAATTTTCTCCCAGAAAATTTAGATGTTCTGAATTTAAGGATAAAACAAGTACCTTCTGAGCCACAACATATGGTCGTTGACTTCGCCAATGAGGTACAGAAAGCCTTTGTGCCTTGAATAACCACATAAACTACAGACACACCAAGAAGTATGGATTTGCATCATCTAAACTTCGCTTTACACATGCAATATGCTAATTAAATCTATTGAAGACCACTTAGTAAAATAATAAAGAATGACGAGAATTCACCTTATGCAACTCATCTCTGGTATCTGCTGGATAAAACTTACAATCCTCGGGAAATTCAGAAGCAAGTTGAGAGGCACACAACTTTTTCAGCTCATTTTTCTTTTTCAAATCACTGGGTAAGTCCTGCAATCAAGCAACACGAACTCGCAAAGCTAAATTTCAAGCAAAGTTTGAGAGATCAGAGACCTGGTAGACCAATTGAAGCAAATAACTTACACGTATCAACACAGTGGTACTTGGTAGACCAATTGATCTAAGCACAGAAAGACACTGACTTCCAAATGAATCTATGAAGTTAAAGATATTCTCTTGACATGGAGAGTTTGCAGATGCAACAAAAGCCATCAAATCAGCAACCTATTTATTACCAGTAAGAAATAATAACTCAGTTAGAACCTAGACAAACTCTGCTGACTGAAAGAAGCAACAAACGCAGGAAATGAAAATTCTCATGCCTTGGCCATTTCCATGCATGTCAGAAGATCCCCGTGAGGCGCCTTCAACACCTGTGATATATTCAGAGCACGAATGCAACTTAAATTTAACAGCAGGAAAAAAAAATCTTAGCTCCACCATATACATTGTAAGGGAACAAACATACTGTTGCTCTTAGCTTATACTCAGAAGATGCAACTGTTGAAGAAGAAGAAGAAATGACTCCAGAATCATCATCAGTAGATAATAGCTTTAATACATCTTCCCCAAGTGAATTCAAATCCACGGCAGCAGAGAGAGGAAACAAGACCTATGAATTCAAAATTTCAATTAACAACAAAGCCTGTAAATTTCTGAGCATTAAAACAATAAGTAAACTCACGATAACACGAGGAGCACTGGTTAAACCTCCTGAAGCCCTCTTCTCCTTCAAAACTTCTGCTCTTTTCTGCTCTCTAAGCTAAATCCAGGAAGATACACAAGAGAGAGGGATTCAGTATCTTGCAAGAGTGGCAGATTAATAAAAAAGTGTAGGAAGGAGAATCACCATCTTGCCACGCTGAAGACGAGCAGCTCTAGCACCTTTAACATGCTTACTCTCCGATTTACCAATCCGGCCGCCATCTGATTCAATTGCAATTTTCGAGAGATTTTCAGTTATTCGGATTATAGAAACAGACGAAATCGTTGAGCTGGGGGTTACCTTGGTGGGAAGTTCTGTGAAGATTGCAAGAAGATTTAGAGGAGAATCGAGTCTTGTGAGCCTTATTGACTTGAACTCGAGAACGCCCCATGGTGACTGCAACGAAAGATACCAGTGTTTGTTCGTTCGGTTTTAAAGTTTTAAGTTTTAAACCCTAAAAAATATTTTCTCATAATTTTCATTTCTTCCTCGGGGTTTTTGTTATTGGGTACTACGTGAAGTCCATTAAGGAAGAATTAAGTAAAATAAAATTAGCCCATTGGATACTTGTCTTACAAAAGAGCCTAACCTATAACATGAAAAGCTTTTTATTCAAAGTTTCAATAAATACAAATCATATATAGAAAATGGCGGGTATAATTTTGTGTTAATTTTATTAAAAGTAAAATGTTTCTTGGCAATGGCAAAACACAACCCCAACCAAGATCACCAACGCAAGATACTTTCAAGTTTCAACATTTTATTTTGTTTTAGTATATAAAGCACACAAAAATAGGCAGGTCTCAGATTTGTTGTTGAATTGCTGAAACAACTTCACCGATACACTTGAACTTTCGCCTTTCCTTGAGAAGCATCTTCCCGAACTCTAGCGCCTTTCTCTCGCAGATCGCACGTTGTTTATCTTCTTTGATCGATTCAAAGTCTTCCACATGTGCCACACCCACAATTCTCCTGTCATCTCCAAACCAAAAACTCAGAACATGTTATAACATGATTAGGATTGCAAATGGATGCAAATTATTTACATCAATTATCTCACCTGATCATCTTAGCAGCACCAAATCCGAGTGAGTCATGAAACAAATTCCTCATGTAGGTTTCTTGAACAAGCTGCAAAACCTCGGTATTGTTATAGATATCTGCAAGGTATGCTTCGCCAGGACCATCTTTGTTTTGATTCCATAGCGCAATGAACCTTTCGTTAAACATATTCCAAGTTTGCTCAATGGTTCTCAAGATCCATTCCTTGTATTCCTGCGTCGTACAGTTAGGTTGGTTTCATTCCAACCGATGTTCTTGTAACAAAAAAAACTGCAAATGAGAATTCTGAATATAATGCTTACTTTTCGATCATTTCCCTGAGCAGCATGTCCATCTTGTGCAAAGAAAGCAAGTATCAAATTACCAAGATAAGCTCCAATGTCAAAACCCATCGGTCCATAAAATGAAAACTCAGGATCTATAACTTGAGTTGAATCTTGTGTAACCATGACAGAACCAGTGTGAAGATCACCATGTATTAGAGCTTGAGCTCTTTCACAGAACCTAACAACAGAATACACAATTGTTGGTTGTTTAGAAGCAAATCGTAATGAAAATCCTCTGGAAATGGTAGCAAAAAACATACATCGATTTTAGCTCTGCGATTTCGAGCTTCAAGGCACCATCTTCGCGCACTGCCTTAGCATCATCATCAAGATAAGGTGATGTCCAACGATTAAATGTAGACACTCTATATGGGTCAGAAAACACTACTTGCTCTGTTAACCGGCATAACTCCACATTACCACAAAATTCGGTTACTACAAAGACACAAAATTAGGTTGTCTGAGAATCATTCTTGAGTTATAGCTCATCACTACAAGCAACATCACAAGAAAGCGATGTTATAATAAGTATGGAACCTGCTCTTTTGTGCTCTGTGGTATCGTGGTAGAGGAGCGAAGTGAAGAAGAGAGTTTTGGCCATGTAATCCGACATGTGTTCTGCTAGGAATGGATACTCAATTCCAGCAACGAGTCCTTTGCGGAGGATGATATGAGGAGGCTCAAGGTATCTCATTCCGATCAAAGCCATCGTTCTATCAAAATGGTAGACTTCAGGAACATGATCAGGCGATAAAGTTCCATGCTTTCTCAGAGTTGTTGCTTCAAAATAAGCTCTTTCTTTCGTCATTGGCCAAGATTCCCCAATACATCGAATATATGGAAGCGCCTATTAAGGTACATGAAGATGAAATGGTAAAGTAATCAACAATCTGACAAAGGTACCAATTTTCAGACAACAGAGAGATTTATTGATAGGTTTCCATGAAAACCAACTGAATCTGAAATGCTTTGAGCTTGAAAAGCGTTTTGATTTACAAAAGATAAACCCTAATTACTAATTTAGACCGGACACAGATACTTTAGATGAGATAGAAACGAAACCTGTTTGATAACAAGTGAACCAGTGGATCCGACAACGATGAAAACGAAATTGAGGTTGCCATCTCCGACTTCCTTAATAACCAAATCTTCGTACCTGTCTCCGATTCTGGAGGAGAGAGCAGGTGTTGCCTTTATGTACTCTACAAGAGATTTCTCATTTAATGGTTTAAAGTCCTCAAACGACATCTTTTGATCTCAGCTTCAGTTTCAAGCAGCAGCGTGGAGAGAGAGAGAGAGAGAGAGAGAGTTGAGTTGCGGTGAATCAAAGTTTTAAAGGTTCGATTTTGTCAAAGATTCTCAGTGTGGGTTTGGCTTCACATCACATCGGCAATACTCACGCCTTCTTAGCTCTTAACACTTGTTAATCATCCTTAGTGTTGCCAAACCAAATCATCCAATTACGATTCGGTTTTCTCTGTTTTTTTTTGGCAGCAATCATTTTTTTTATTAAAAATCCAAATGGGCCAAACGTTACAGACAAAGTACAGTCTGAATAATGAAAGTGGGCTTTACCGCAAAGAGGCAATCAAGGCCCAAAAACACAAAAACCGTCCAATTTCATTTTCGAGATAAGTAGATAAGATGACACGCGTCACCATTGAAAACGCAGATGAAGCAATATAAAGAGTAGAAAGTAAGACAAACAAAGTTTGTTAATGGAGTTCGATTTTTTCTACTCCCCCAATTTCGAATTCACTTGATTAGAAAATAATCCCACCAATTACAAACGAATAGAACAAACCCTATTGATCTACCGCTCTTTCCAATACAAGAACTCTTCAAGATCAAACACCTGAGCTAAACTCCCCCTAGAGCCTAGACTTTTTCCAAAATACAAAAGCCCTCTTAAGTTTTTATTCTCTCAACTCTTGCCTCTTCATAAGACCACGCCTCTCCTCTTTATATAGGCTAAACTTGCTTCTCAAGTTTACTTAAATAAAGATATAGCAAATATCCTTTTTGTTTTGATATTTCATATTCCACGTTTTTGTAACTTTCTTTTTTTCTTGAAACTTATTCAAAGAATAAGTAAACCACTCCAAGCTGCAATCTTCTCTCCAAAATCTTCATCCAGCTCAGCACACAACTTATAAACGGAATCACATCATAAAGATTCGTCTATATCTCATCAACCCAAATTATCCACGTCCTGAGTCACATCTTGTACTACCACTTGTACTACGCCGTGACTAACACATCAAATACCTCTTCAATCTCCTCCTTTTTGACTATGTATGTGATCTCAACAACCCTAGCATCAAAGACTTCGTCACTAGCAACATCCAACATCATCAAAACTAGCAACACCAATCTCCCCTTACTTGTGTCACATCATGGTCAAAAACTAGCACATGAACCGTCCTCCTCCATATTGAGGATGAAATCCTACTACACCATCTCCGAAGTGATTAACTTTCTTCCTCCAAATCTTCCTGACCCTTGTGCCTCCATGAGTAGCTCTTTGAACATGTCCTTTAACTTCACAATGACAACATATAGGACCATGAAATCTCACTCCACGAGCTTGCTCCATTCGTTTCTTCTCCTTCAATAACTTGAAGCATCTTGGCCTAATATGCCCAAAAACTCCACAATGATGACAAACATGACGCCAAATTCGTTTAGGTGCACTCTTTACTTCTGGAGTTTTCCTTGTTGCAGTCGCTGTAGCAGTTCTTGTACCAGCTCTCGTACCAGTTGCCGTACCAGTCGACGTACCAGTTGCAGACTTCATAACAGTTACAGTCTTTGTACCAGCTGTTGATGCAACATCCAACTTTCCATCAGACACAAAAACACTATCAGCTTTTGAAGATTCTTCATTGAATCCAAGACCACATCGATCACTTTTGCCAATGGTGAGAAGATGATCCAACTTCTTTGTGCCATTATTCATCATCCTCACACCTTTTTGAGTCTCTTCAAGTTGAACTCTGGCTTGTTGTGCTTCTTCTTCTTTCTCTGTTGCATACTTTCGTACTTCAGCAACTTCAGCTTCTAGCTTAACTTTCTCCTTAGTCAATAATGCATTCTCCTCAACCATCTTACACCAATGCTCATACAAGGCTTTGTAGTTCTCAGCAAAATCATCATCATCATCATCATCATCACTTACAGGATCATCATCACTTTCATCCTTGTCACTTCCAGTTGCACACCCTGTTGCAGACGCTGACGCAAGTTCCGTCACAGACGCTGATGCATATCCTGTTGCAGACTTCGTAGCAAAACTAGACTCAAAGGTTGTGAACGCTACAAAGTTCTTTATTCCTTCACCATCATCTGAATCACTTCCATAATCATCCTTGACGTTCTTCTTCTTCTTATTATGCTGTAAATTTTCACAATCACGGCTAAAGTGACCATATCCATGACATTCATAGCATTGTATCTTCGACGATGAGCTGTCCAACTTCTCTCTTTCACTTTTCTTGTCTTCTTTCATCTTCAGATACTTAGAAAACTGTCTTGACAGCATCGCCATAGAATCTTCAGAAGATGAAACTTGTAGAGCAACTCCAACATCAACATCCTTCTTCTGAGCTTGTTCTTCATACACTTTATTTAACTCAAAAGCTTGAAGTATCCCAACAAACTCATCAAACGCCATCTCATCCAGATTATGAGCTTCTTCAACAGCAGAGATCTTTGACTCAAACTTTGATGGAAGAGATCTCTTCAGCTTCTTGTCCTTGTAATGCTTTCCCAGAGCGAATGACTCATTGGATATGTCACACAACTTAACACTAAATTGAGCCACGGTTTCTCCTTCATCCATCCTTAGATTCTAACATATCCAACTTAGTCCTCTTGACACTTATGGTACCTTCAAACATGTTCTCCAATGTTTTCCATGCCATTTGAGCTGACACACATTGAGAAATCAACTTGAAGTAACTTGCATCAATTGCATTATAAATTGCAGTCTTGGTCTTAGAATTGCAACTTTATGCCTTCTTCTCTTCAGCATTCCATTGATCTCTAGGCTTAAGAACTTCAACTCCTTTATCATTAACCATCATAGGGGGATTCGAACCAGTCTCAATCGAATTCCAACAATCCTCATCAGGACCGCTAATGAAAGCTTGCATACGAACCTTCCAATATTCATAATTTGAAGATTCAAGCCGTGGTGGTCTGGTCATAGACGTTCCTTCTTTGTGAGACTCCATCGAACCGAACTCTGTGCTACTTCCTGAGCTACCTTCTGATCCTCACCTTAGATCTGCCCGAAACAAGACTGAATCTCTATCAAGCACCCGCTCTGATACCGATTGAAAACGCAGATGAGGCAATATAAAGAGTAGAAAGTAAGACAAACAAAGTTTGTTAGCGGGGTTCAATTTTTTCTACTCCCCCAATTTCAAATTTACTTGAATAGAAAGTAATCCCACCAATTACAAACAAAAAGAACAAACCCTATTGATCTATCGCTCTATCCAATACAAGAACTCTTCAAGATCAAACACCTGAGCTAAACTCCCCCTAGAGCCTAGACTTTTCCCAAAATACAAAAGCCCTCTTGAGTTTTTATTCTCTCAACTCTTGCCTCTTCATAAGACCACGCCTCTCCTCTTTATATAGGCTAAACTTGCTCCTCAAGTTTACCTAAATAAGGATATAGCAAATATCCTTTTTGTTTTGATATTTCCTATTCCACCTTTTTGTAACTTTTCCCTTTTTCTTGAAACTTATTCAAAGAAGAAGTAAACCACTCCAAGCTGCAATCTTCTCTCCAAGATCTTCATTCAGCTCAGCACACAACTCATAAACCGAATCACATCATAAAGATTCGTTCATATCTCATCAACCCAAATTATCCACGTCCTGAGTCACGTCTTGTACTACCACTTGTACTACGCCATGACTGACACATCAAATACCTCTTCAACCATCGCGTCCACGTGTCGATTAACCGGTAAGCGGTGACATGCAAATCGCCAATGAAAACTCGGTCACCGTTTATGGTGCCTGTCGTCGCTTATGAGTTGTTATCCTGTCGATCTGAACTCCACCAAGAAGAGCCATAGAGAGCTGCATCCAAATTCGTCATTCAAGCATCCTTCATCA